>JASSUY010024505.1:0-15615 GCA_032466535.1 Forpus xanthops
TCCCTGCCTATGGCAGGGGGGTTGGAACTAGATGATCTTAAGGTCCTTTCCAACCCTAACTATTCTATGATTGTATGATTCTATGGTATTTCTATAGAAATGGTAGAGATGAGAGTTTCAGTGGACTTGAAGAAATATGCTGCTCTAAATCTCTGCCAGCTCTTTCAGGCTGACCAGGTCATAGTCAATTGTAGAGTGTTTCCATCAAGGTAATAACTGCCATCTGTCTGTGACTGGTTGATAGCTTTCCCAGGGACCTATTGGTAGTTTTAATGGCATTAGTGGAGATTTTCCAGCTAACTTTTGCCCATGTTTTGGCCAGATCTTGAATTTGTGGGTCTAGGATGGTTTTGTTGTTGTTGTTGAGGGGAACTAAATGGAAGCTCTTGGCTAGCTTCGCAGTGAGCTTGATGGAGAACAGAAGGTTTGTTACTGAGCAGTAGCAGTCTCAAGCTCATGAATATGGCATGCGTTTCCATGTGAATGGAGAGAGTTATTTCAATATATTGAAAGTTACATATCAACTTTTAAGAGAGAGAGTTATATTTAAATATATATGTATATATTGAAAGAGATAAAGGAAATTCATTCCTTGCAGGAAATTTTTGAGATTTCTCTAACTTTTGGCAATACTTGCACTTAAAAATTAGGAGAGTTCAGTTCACTGAGTGGAGGTCAAGAATTTTTCAAGATATTTATTACTTTCCAAGGAATAAATGAACTTAGAAAACAAAAGCAGAAGATCATTTTAGTCAGTGTCTGAAGGCTGGCTCCCTGTTGTTTCTTAGGTACACATGAGGAGGAAACCAAGTAAAGTAATTTTTGAAATACTTTATGCTGAACTTTACTATGAATTTTAAACATCTGGGTGTAATGAAGTATTGCTTTTAGAGCTTTTAAGGTGGAAGTGGAAGCTTCTGTGAAAGCTGAAAGGGTGATTTAGTTGCATCAGTTAATATTTGCATGCATTATAGTATGCTGTGGAGCAGGGGCAGAGTTTGCCTAAAAAAAAGATAGTTTTCAGAAAGTCAGTCAAGGATCAATATAAACTAAGCTGATTTCTGCAGAATTTGTATACTTTTCCCTTCAATGATAAACATAAGACAGGAGGACTTCAATACATCAAATGGTGCTCCTAATTCCTTGCTTTCTTTCCTCCTTTCTTTTTCAGTTTTCACATTTTAATTTTTAATATCCTGGTTCTGTAAAGTTCTAAATTGTATGTGCAAATAGACAGCAAAAGAGCAACTGTAATGAGTCAGGTCTTCTGTTAATTTATTCTGTCAGTTTTCCTGTGTTATCAAAATAGTGTGTTAACATTTAATGTTCTGCTTGAATAATGCTTTGACAGTTGAATAAGGAAAAACGTAAGGGCTTCTACTGTATTAATGAAAAAAAAACTTTTACAATTCTGCTGCATGACCTTTTTTAATATCACTAAGATATGTAAGGAAAATAAATCATATTCAAAAATGTATTTAGATAGGTTGAAAGTTGATTTTTTTTCAGATATATTCAAAAATTAGCACACTGCACGAGCTGTATATTTGGAAGTACTTCAGCCTAGATGTTAACCCAGTGCAAATTTAGGTAAGGTACCAGTTCTTAAGTGTAATATCAGGTAGGTATGAATGCTTGCTGGTAAGTAGATTAAGTGAAACTGCAACAGAGAGCTACAGTTTAGGAATAAAGATTCGTGAGTAGCACCATGTATATATAGGCCCAGAATCTTTTCCATGATGTATTAGCAACTTTGCGATTAAATAGTAGAAGTTGGATTACTTTTAAGTAACATAAGTCTGTGGCATAGATTTAAAGTTCTTGGAGCTTAGCTTGATTTTTTTTTTTTTTTGCCATTCAAGACTTTAGTTTTGCATGGCCAACAAATTCTAAACCAGTCCCTTAGTGCTGATCTGCATTTTCCTCGGTAAGACTTTTGTGTTCATTTGCTTATAACTTCTAAAAAACTTTTTTTGTCTAACTTAAACTTATCATCCTAGAATTCTAGCTAATGTTGAAGTACTTCATAAAGATTTTAGCTACAAGGCATAGCGAGAGGAAGGTCAGGAAAAAAACTGTCTCCTCTGTAACAGCAAAAAAAAAAAAAATGTAAAAAATGATGGAATGAGAAGAAAAAATGCTGTGAAACATGTAAATGATCATGTAGTTACTTCTCTGTTAGAACCAACCCATCTGCACTTGAGAGTCTGTCAATTCTATTATTTTCCAGGTTTTGGAGATCAGCTTAATTCAGCATGATTAATTCCACTTTCTTTTAGTGCAACTGTTTCTTGATTGCATGCAGCATAAATTGTTTTGGCTAACTTTGTTAAATTTATTGCAATGGCTGTTCTGAGGTTTTTGGGGTGTTTTTTCCTTTTTGGTTCTTTTTTTTTTTATTTTGTTTGTTTTCTTTTTCTTTTTACAAATGCGGGCCCTTCAAGTTGTCATGTTCTCATCACATCCATAAGGCTTATCATCTGAATGGTGGTGTACCTGGGATATGTATTGTCTGATCAAAGTCTGCAATCGACTAGCTTCCCCTTTCCTAAGGTCTTTAGTTCTTCAAGCCAGTCTGATGGTGGGTGGTTAGATAATTTTGTATCAGTTCAGTGAGTTGAATTTGTATTCAGCCTTTGCATTACTTCTGGACATCTGGGGCCTGTACTGCTATTCGTCTTTAATTTGAGTACTTCTATTTTGCTAGCATTCTGCAGTGTGAAGCAGAAGTGAGCTTTGCTGGATGAATTACTATTAAACCCAAATGCTTTATGGTTGTTACAGAGAAGTAGGTGCTCAGTGGTACAAAAATAACATGGGATATTGCAGAAGAAAGATAGGATGTAATTTCTGGTTAAGTGAACAGACTAAATCCCCATTTGTTTATATGTTGTTAGAGTGTAAATGTAAACAAAGCTGGATGAAGAAACTTTTTTCTTTAAAGTTCTGTTCCCTAAGAAAATGAGGCTTCCATGACAGGTATCATAGGGGGAATGGATGGCAGGTAATCGGTAACTTTGATGCTCCTTGGTGGGTTTTGTGGAATGAGGCAGTGATGTGATGGAAAAATGCCTACTTGAAGGAGTAGCTGTCGCAGGGGCTGCCTGCAGGCAAACATTTAATGCAGGGATTGGTTCTTATGCTTGCCCTCACTGAAGGGAAACATTCAGTGTGGTTCCTTCCTAGGTACTAGGGAGGCCAGCAGCAAAAGTTGATTAGGTTTTCATTTACTGATGGAATGAGTTATTTTTGCCTTAATTAGTTCACAGATCGCAAAACCCGAGTCATGTTTTGCACAAGCTAGGATCTGCTTTCTTGTAGGGATTTTTTAGCTAGTTAACTGTTGTTAGAACTAAGGGATAAGCTCTTTGCATTGATGGATATATTCATCCTGAACATTCAGGTTCTGGACAGCTCTTTTGAGATGTATTTGCAAAAAAAAAAAAAAATTTTTCTCTTGTGTGTTGAGGGGTTTGCTTACAGAATTTTTTTTTCCTGGGGTTTTGCTTGGTGTGTTTTTTTTTTGTTTTTTTTCCCAGTGAAATCAAAATACTGACCAGTGCTAACTTAATTTGTCAAAGCATAAATTGAGATAAGAATGTGATGTAGAAAATTCCTGATTTTTTTATCTCCTAGTATAACTTAGTACTTTCAGTAAAGGAAATTCATCTCAAAGGCTTTTTTTTTTTTTTTTTTTTTTTGTTGGTTTTGGTTATTTTTTTCTGCATATGCAAGTGAATTATTGCATTGTAAAAGTGCATGAACAGATTTTGTTATTTAATTGCTATTTTTTAAAACCTTTACTTTAAATTTATGTCTAACTATTACTTACATACCACGCCTTATGTGTCAAGCCCACAGTTTTCCTGCAACAGCTAATTCATCTCTGTGATAAGGATTTCTGGAAACTTGCTGAATCCAATGGGAAAGGAGTATAATGTCTTTACAGGGTTGCATTAATTCCTGGTTGAACTCCAGATGTTTTTGAAACTAGAGCAAATGTAAATTTAATCCTCTGGGGTTTTCTTTTGAATTGCATCTCTTGTGGGATATTGTTCTTCTGCTTCCTACTTACATTGATCTTGTTGCTGCTTTTTTACAAAAATAAAGAATATGGCCAGCTTCAAGCTACTTATTAAGCACAAACTGTGAGTGAATAGGCGTATCTTTTCAGCATTTTATTACTGATAATTTTGCATTAGGTCAGCATTTAAGAGCCTGTGAAAAGTAATGAACAAAGCATACCTGGTTTATATTCTGTATTTAAATAGTCTTCTAATCTCCCACTTGAAATTCCTCCAAAACTGGACAGTTACTTCAAGATTAAGGACAGCTTCTGGCTTCAGTATTTAATAAGTGTAAAAAAAAAAAAAAAATAGTGTTTTTCAGATCTGAGCCATAAAGAAAGGTTAAATTGGATCACTTCTATCTACTCCAGGCATACAGCTAAAATTTTCCCTTTCTTCAATTGTTTATAAGGTAGTAAGTTCTAATTTGATGCCTCTACTCTCATTCTGCTTCAATGTTAAATTGAAGGCAGAGAAATCCACTGAAAACTTGCTTTTGGAGCAATCTCTGCATGTAAATGTAATGAAAAAAACGGTATCTAACTAGTCACATAATTTGGCTGTCATCAGTTGTAAATCCATCCGTTGGAAAAGCAAAGATGATATCCATGAAAACTTGATTTGGCCCTGTGCTACCTACGTATTATGGTACAGTTTTTAAATGCATGATCACTTTTTTTCTAGATGAATTCTATGTTAGTGCCTGAGGTGGACATGCTTTTATATGAAACTGCATTCTTTCCTGCTAGGCTACAGTTCACTATTTAAAAGATGCCTTGTGAAAGAAGTAAGAGTTTGTGGAGTGGGAAAGGATGCAAAAGATTGGTAAATGAATTTAACGTTTCCCTGTATAACAGGACTTGATATCCTGTACTCTGTGACATGGTCCATTGTTTTCCTGATAATGTGACCTAACTGAAGTATTAAGTTGCTTGCCAACTGTCTGTTATTTCATTTTAATTTATTTTTTCTCTTATGTGTTGAGGGGTTTGCTTACAGAAGTATTGAGGTCTCACGGCTTACCCCTAGGTCAGTGAAAGCTATTGTGTCAATATATAAAATGACATAGAATTCTTTGTAACCTTAAAATAGTAATTCTGAATGTTTCAGATTGGATGCTGGAAGATGATATATACGTTTCAGTTAGATTCAGTGTATGTAAGCTCCTGATTTGCAAAGCTCTTTTTTTTTTTTCAAGGGATATTAGTAAACTATGTTCATAATGCCTATGAAGAGCTCAGCCACACAATGATGAATACTGCAGGTGGTGGCATGACAATATACATAATCCTAAAATCAGATTAGGTAGTAAGTATTCCACAATGGAAAATGTCTTGCCTATAGATTGAATACATACGCTATGTATCAAAAAGACAAGTGATCAGAAAATAAAACATGTTTTTCAATTTATTATTTTAAAAGCAGAAAAGGATGTTTTGACAATTTTATTTAAGAGCATTTAGTGTGAATCCAGTTACTGCTTATGCATAAAAAATAAGCATCTCAGATCTGAGAGATGTTCTATAAAATTACTGATGTATTCTATAAAATGTATTTTATGATTATAACACAATGCATTACATGAAGAATACCAGTACTGAAAATTTTAGGAAAATAAATTTTAACTGAATGAGCAAGAACTAGCCTTAGTAATAATGTTAGTTCTGTGAATTCATTAAAAATGAGATTAAAGAACAATTCAGAGTATTCTGGTGCATATGAATATAAGTGGTAAAAGCAAAAATCTGTACTTGTGTATGATACTTAGTCTATTCAAATTAAACAAATTAACATTTAAATATTAAAAATTTATACAGACCATTCTTTTTTTTTCAGTGTTATAAATCTTTTGCTTAGAAATCTTGCATTGGCCAAGATTTGTGGATGATTGTGCCTTTTTGTTTATGTACTTAAAAGTAAAATGAAGGCAAAGTGTGATTGCATTAATTTGAATAACAGTATGGAGAGCCCTGATCGATGTTTTACGGTTATTTTAAAGAATTATTTTTCTTTGGCTTTAGTCTGCAAAATAAAACATGGGAAACCAGAACACAATAAAAGTTGTTTCAAGCTTCTGGCAGTGCAGGCAACCTAAATTTTGCCATCTTGGCTACTGCATTTTGCATGTGCCTTTAGTGTGGTCGTGTCATGTGGTTTTACCATCTTTGCAGCTCAGTTAGCTGTGTTACCGCCTCTATACATATTGGTCTTGGTAATGTCATCCTTTACTGAAATAGTCAGGTATTTAGTTTCCAGTTCTGGCTCATCAGGTATTGTCTGTTTCATAATTCATGTTCCCAAGCAGGATGTTATTAATGGAAAAATTGTCCCATCTCAAGTGATGGGGCATTTACACACATAGTGTAAGATATCTGTGTACTGTTTAGCTCAGAGTTCTGGTCAGTCTGGAAATTGCTTGTAGTAGCTCACTGTCTGGCAGATTAGATAATTCAAAATTAATTTTGGATTTAAAGTAGTTAATTTGAATCATGAAACTGTTCTAAGCCATGCTTTTGTTCTGCCACTGTTTCCAAGTCCTCTGTTGTCTGCTCTTTGGTCCAGTTTAAATTTGATCTTCCTGGATTTAAGCAACATCCTCCATTTGGAAAGAAATACTTCCTCATGCTTCTGTTGAAATCATTAATAGCTTTGGTTTTGGCTTCTGTGAATTTCCATAACAGCTCCATAATGCAAGCTAGTAATACTTCCTCAGAGCAACGCACTCACTGATGGTCAGATTGTTCTAGCTTTCCATTAGCCTTTTGGTGTTGAATGATTTTTCAGATCTTAAAAAAAAAAAAATGGGGGGGGGGGCACAAAAAGCCAACCAAACAAAAAAATCCACCCACCCCCACCCAAAACTCCACCAAATAAACCCATCAAAAATCACAGAAGGACTCTCCTTGGCTGCAGTGTATGCACCTCTTTTTGTTAGCATTTAGACAATGAAATAACACTAGGCAGTTATGTCCCCAAAAATACATGCAAACTTCGGAAAGACAGAAGAATAGGCAAAAAAAACATTAAACAATAAAAAAAAAAAAAAAAAAACAAAACAAAAAACAAACCACAAAAATACTCCCATACAAGGTTGTAGCTAGTTTACAAGTAGTTCTTCTGCAAGAGCTTATTTGTTTGGGCTAATCATAGCTGTGAAAAACATAATTGCTTCTTTTGTTGGGTTTAGTTTTGTTTTGGTTTGTTGTTTTTACTTTCTTGTTTTATGTGTATATTTGTCATGGTTTAAGTCTAGCTGTAAATCAGCCGCATAGTTCGTTCACTCACTCACTCACTCACTCCCCCCCCCACCCCTTCCAGGGGGATGGGAAGGAGAATTGAAAAAGTGTAACTCCCACAGATTGAGATAAGAACAGTCCAGAAACTAAGGTATAACACAAACCATTGCTGCTGTCACCACCAATAATAATAATAAGGGAAATGCAAGGAAAGATAATACAACCACTGACTGATACCCAGCCCAACCAAGCAGTGATCTCTTTGAGTAACTGCCCCCAGTTTATGTAGCGGGCATGATGTGCTGTGGTATGGGATACCTCTTTGACTAGTTGGGTCAGGTGTCCTGTCTCTGCTTTCTCCCGGCTTCCTCTCCTCCCTGGCAGAGCATGAGGCTCAGAAAGTCCTTGGTCAGATGAAACATTACTGAGCAGTAACTAAAAACATCGGTGTTACCAGTGCTGTTCCCAGGCCAAAAGTCAAAACCAGAGCATTGCACCATCTACTAAGGAGAAAAATGACTGCTACTGCTGAACCCAGGGCAGTATCTTTAGCAGAAGATTAACACCATTGCAGCCATAAATATAGAGTCACAAAATTAGATAATACTATTTCTATCTTGATCTTTCAATTAGGGAAGTTCCATTTAATTTCAAAGTTAGGAAGAATAGAGAAGAGCGTAGATGCACACTGTGGAGCTGTACTTGCAGGAAGATGGAATTACGAAGGAACAGCGCTGGTTACAGGTAAGCATTCTCAAAGTGATGAAGTGTTTTGAAAGCTAAAATCACAGAAGAGCTCTTTCAAAAGAAAACCTTTTGTTTGGGATTTTTTTAAATAGATGTATAAAACTGACATGCTGTGAAGAAAAATAAGGGTACAAAAGGTCAATATTAAAAAAAATACGCAAATGCTGTCAACTGTGTAGAACGCAAGTACTTTATTCTATGGAGTAACGACAGTAGAAAGTTTTGAAAAAATAATTTAATACTTGACACATGCTTAGAAGATGCAGTCCTAAATTTCATGGTTTATGTTGTATTTATATTTAATTTGGATGAATAAAACAGTCTAGCTTGAAATTTTTTTGAGGAGGGGGAAATGGAAACAAAATCAACAATATAGATTTAGCTATAGTAAGTTACTGACTTCATGACCACTGGGATTTTTACCACCTTGTTTAACAGAAGTTAATTTTGTTCTATTTGATTAATTCTGGTTTAGAGTAATGCTTTAATTAATAGAATTAATATTTTCAGTAAAAGATCTAGTAAAACGTTCATGCTTCTGCTTATTAGATGTTATCCTATTTACTTGAAAGTAAATGATATCTCAGAGTGCTTAGATGTTTCATGGATGTTCTCTACTTCATAAAGGAGAATATTTGATTATGTATTTCTATCTGTTATAAAAATTACATTGATATCCCTGCACATGGCACCTGGGTTTTTTTTAAGATAGTAAAGTTTACCAAAGCCTGGTGAGCATCTTGAAGGTTCCTGTGCTTCTCGTTCTTAATCATTAGGAGTGCAGATCCAGCTGTAATCGAACCCTTTTCTCTTATCAAGGCTCAGAGGGTGATCTCCCAGTGTCTGCATCTCTACACTCCTTTCTGTCCCAAATCTTTTTGTATTTAGTTCCTTTTGCATTTTTGTTAAAAACTTCTATCTTGAAGTTAAGGGGTAGCTAATTAAATTTCTTATGATAGATGTCTCATTTATGGGATTTCTGTTGGTGTCAGAATTCCCTGCAGCCTTCTGTTGATCTAGCACAGCTGATTTTTTTGGACAAATTCCAAGTTGGTCCAGAAGTACTGAAGATAATTTTGTATCTGCTTGTTTCCAGACTCAGTCTGACTCTAAAATGCTGCTTCAAGGAACTCTGCCTGACATGTCCCTCTGAAATCCCAAAGGGATAGAAATACTCTTCTTTCTAAAGACATATGTATTTTTTAATTTTTTTTTTTTATTTATTTTTTTTTTATTTAGTTAAAGACTGCATGACACTTATGGGGAATATGGGAGTTCATCACCATATCCAAACAGTTTACTCTGAGAACATCAACTACTGTAATACTGCAACTATACTTTGAGGAAGAGTGAATCATTGATGATACCATATCAGCTAAAATATTCTTTATGGTTGCATTTTAACAGTATCAAATATGCACAAATAAGGGTTTTTGTTGTTGTTGTTGTGGGTTTTGGATGTTGTTTTTTTTTTTTTTTATTTTTAAACACTTTTTAAACATTTAACAGCTACATCAGTCAGATATAAAAACCTGAAATGTGGTAAGTAAATTACCTTTGAATGGAAGAATGACATTAAGCACCTAGGTGTGTCTTCTGTCTCATTATTTGAATCTGGGAGGCTTAAATCAAGGCCCAGAGCCATGTGTTTTGAATATGATAGCACACTAGGAAATCTGTGTTCTCAATGGATAAGTAACTAAGCAGCATAGTGTATATGAACTTAATCTTTAATAAGTAAACTGAGCTTCTTGGAAACATGCAATTATGTTATAAAACTTAAGCTTTCCAAACGGAGCCTTTGGTTATCTTCAGTTTCACCATTCATCAACTGTGAAGCCTCCAGCTTAATACATAAAATCTGTTCCTACACTCTTCTGTCTCCTCAGAGACTCGTTTAATCAGCCTCAGGGCCATTGAACTGTAAATACATGAGAAGTACTAGCAATGCTGAATAGAAAATACAGAACTTGAGACACTTGGAGTGAGGCACTTTCTCTTCCCAGGAACAGCTTCAGATAAGAAGACTATAGGGATTTGCAGGAGAGGAAGAGACTTGTTGATAATAGCAGAACAGTCTGAAATATTTTTTCCTTAATATACTATCTAGTTTCATGTTGGGAAGGCTACATAAGCACTATTGACCCTTAAGAAGACCTGGACTTCTTCAAGCAAGTGTTTCTTAGGTAAATGGCAAGCACTATGTTTGTTAGACTTACTGTTGCATTTAAACTGATAGTTTCTGTGATAACTTTACAGTTGGTGAAGATGGCCAAGTGAAAATCTGGTCTAAAAGCGGAATGCTGAGATCCACTTTAGCTCAGCAAGGTAAGTTAATGTTTTTGAAAGTGCCATCAGAAGTTTTTAATTTAGGGTATCATAAATTAAATCACAGACCCTAAATCTGGCAGTAGTGGTTTGTTTAAGGATCTTATGGCCTAGATATGCTTAACTAAAATTAAATGTATATCATAGTTGAATAAAGGGGGAACAGGATTTTTAATGAGATGCTTCTCAAAAAAAAAATACTAAATAAAATCTTCAAACTAAATGTATTATTGCAACAGTTTTAGACAGTAGTGTCAGTTCTGCCCTAAGGATTCTGGAGAAACAAAACAATCCGTTCTTAATACAAAGCTACAGACTGTTATGATGAAACTGAAAAAAAAGGAAAGTAATGTCTAAAAAAGCATTGCAAGAATGCTTGAAAGACACAAAGTGCATGTAGGCTAGTTCCTCTGAACTTCAAAACTCTTAACAGCCCTTGGTTCATCTTCCTAGCTAACCCAGTAACTAATTTAGTGTATGTAGATAGACCTACTGAAGTGAAGATTTCTGTGCTCAGATTCTTTGTTCTGGGGCCATGGAGGTGTTACCTCAATCTTGTCTTTTTAACTACAGTTTTATATATACTAGAGCATTTCAGTTATTCAAGTAAATTTAAAATTGCTTTATTGTGAAGTACAACAATACAAGCTACAAATATGTATTTATAGAAGTGACATTTGTTTTTTTAACATGCCATTTTTAGAATCATAATTTCTATCATTCTTGTGCTATTTCAGTGAAAATACTCAGCTAGATTTTGTTTTTCATACTTCATACATTGAGATCATGTGGCCTTTTGACATTTTTTAAGAAACCGCATACACCTGGGTTGGGTTAAATGTCAGACCCTTATCTGTTTCTAAAACAAATTATCTAAATTCTTTCAACCTGTTGAAGGCATTTTAACCACAGGAGTGAATGTAAAATGTATTTCAATTCTGTTGAGGAAGTTCTTATTCAGATGTGCTGTTTTTTTAATGCTTACAATGTCAAAAGATAAGCCAACTGAACTGTAATCTTTGAAAAAAAAAGGAAAAAGTTGAAGCATACACTCTTGCTTCACTGTTTCTCAGTTGGTATGTTTCAAAGGGGGGGTTATGCCTAATCGCTTATTTGAGTTTGATAATGCTTGTAAAGTAAGACAAATGTTCTGGTTTGAAATATGAAGGCCGAGTTTTCATTGATTTCTTAGAATCTTTGCTACATTGTAAAAGTACAGCTGGGTCCCCATGGAAAAATTGTTTTCTCATATTTGTCTTTTAAAATAGCATCCTGTGAGACTCAGAAACCCTTTAAGCATTAAATGTGTAGGATTGTATTCCCACAGACATCTCTGTGGGACCTACTGACATACCTGGTATCAAGACAGAATTCTGCAGCCATTGTTATGTTGTTTAAGACAGGTATATTGTGTTTGAGCTAATTTTTCACTTCCTTCATCAGCTCCTTAGGAAATGAACAGATTACCATTGCTAACATTCTTTCTACTCATTCCACTCTTTGTATCAGAAATAAATTTTCAGGCTCTTATCTTCAGATGATGGTCCACATGCCTTTTCTATCTTTGGATTTTTATTCACTACAAAACCATGAACATATATTTTTCCCTTTTTTAGCCTTTTCAGTAATTATATGGAGCACTCTGGCCACATGTCCTTCCATCGTGCCAATAGAACAGGATAGTTAGTGTGACTCCATAGCTTCTACTGCTTTCAGCCTCAAGTTGTACTATATTGCTGCTGTTCTGTGTTCTTTGAGCCTGATCTCTTCTTCGTCCTTAGATTATTTTAATATTCTTCCTTTAGTTCCTCCTTTCCCTTAAACTGAAACTGTTTTTAAAAAATGCTGTAGTTAGCAATCCTTTGGACTTCTGGTAGACACAATGCACTGATGTTTTGCTAAGGTCTTTTTTTTTTCTCATGGATCTTTTTGGTATATATTGGGAAGACATGCGATTATGCTTAAAGCAGTATTTCTCTGTGTGTTCTGTGATGCATACATTGCAGCATGATGCTGTGCTTAGTATCTATATATTCCTTTGGAGAAATCCACAGAATTATGAAGAGTAGGATGTATGAAGTATTGAAGGTTCACATTTGAAAGAAAAGATGGCTCTACCAGCAGAAATTGTGATAGTGTTTTGTAGATCCTGACACTAAGAATGTTCGAGGTGAAGTCTGTCATGCCAGGGTGGGTCCACCTGCACCGAGTCCTTCTCAGACCAAGCATTTGTTTGGAAGGACCAGTGCTGAGTCCACAGTTGCGTAGCCTATCTTGAAAGGTCTGTCTAAAATTGTTGCTGCTGAAGTTTGCAAACAACTGGCTCTCTAACCCTCCCATTTCTTTAGCTTGTCCCACTAGTGAAGCTGACAGTTTTGCTGGTAACTGCTCTTACTCCATGGTCTGAGAATCTTCAGAGTGAGCAAGTAGGTAGATGTTATGGGTCCACCCTAAGTATCATCCACAGAACTATTGTTTCCATGCCACACATTTTACCAGTTTACCTCCAATAGATTTCGAATTCTTCAGGCGATTTCTTTAAAATTGAACTTTTCATCCAGTCCTCTTGAAGCCATACTTTTTTTGAATACTTCTCTTTTTGCCCTGCTGACTTTCTGATGGGCTTCCAGTGACTGGTATGTTGAGTAAGCGCCAAGGATTAATGTGAATAATTGGTGTATAGGTTGCCTTTTTTTGGTTAATGGAAACAAAATCACAACACTTGCAATTTAAACAATTTAATTATAACATGTTTATTGTGAATTGGAACTTACTTTGTAGGGGACAGCTGTATTCTGAATGCAGCTCTTATTTTTTTTTGTGTTGCCACAGAGTGACTGAAGGTTGTCTGACTTAGTGTTTCGAGTCCTGTGAAAGTAAAAAGTCTCACACAGACTTACTGTTGTAATTACTGAAGCATCTGCTGTGGCAGCAAGTGTCAGAGTGACTGTTCTATCACTCCTGCCCTCAACCCTAGCTCTTTCTCTGCTGTATGCGTTGGCCGTGGGAATGGTTCACTGGGGATTAGCATCTGCTAATAGAGCACAGAGATATGAAGCAGCTCATCCTGTATGCTTCATGCTGAGGTTCCTTCCTCAGATCTCATCTTTTCTGCTCTTCTCAGTTTTCTCAAAAACTATTTTTTTCTGAAACTGTTTATCATCAATGCAATTCACTGCAGTTTGTCTGTTCTGCTGGATTTTTCTTTCCACAGCAGTGCAGTGTGTTGGCAGTCTTTTCCCAACCAAGTTCCTGTTAAGTGCAGAAGGAAATGAGTTAACTTAGCTCCTGCTGTTAAGCCCTGGCAATTGTGGTTAAGTAGTCAGCCATCATAAAAAAGTTAAACATTTGGTTTAAATATAAAAGTCTTCTGATTGTTAAATCAGCATTAGAGCAGTACAAAAATTAATTTGTTTAGAATTTCTGTACAGCTGGTGACAGAATTTATGTCATTTTCAACGTAAATTGCTGCCAGTAGGAAAATAGCCAGTGCCAGATTTACTTAATACATGTTGTATATTTCTGTGAGTTGTCTCCTATAATGGATGCTGAGTTAAAAAAAATACATCATTCTGTATTTCTGAGTGGCATAAAATAAATGTCTTCCTAAAAGAAAATTTATGAAGTATAAAGATGTTCAGGAGCAATGAGACCAGCTCTCAGTTTAGAATTTGAATACTTGGAAGATCTAATGAAGTTTGATGTGCTGAATTGATTTGCTGTAATGAAGACAGTTTTTTGTTCGTAGAGAAAATTCAGAGGCTTAAGTAGCTAAGTTATTAGATTGTTTTAGGATGGTTGATACAGCAGCTCAATCACTTAAGTATCTAAAGCTCATAAAAATATTCTCATAAAAAGATATTTGTGAGTAATGTTTTGAAATGGAACTTAATATGCCAATTGTGTCTGAAAATTTTACCTTGTAAGAACATTTTTTAAGCTTTTGGTTGGGGAGGGAGAGCTATTACCATAAATTAAAGATACATTAAAATTTTATTTGATCAATTTGATACTTAGTAGTTGAAATACACACAAGTCCCTAGGATGTGCATATCTCAGAGAATGTATTTCCATTTTCCTCTACTAAAATTACAAAATTGTCAGATACAAACATTTAGATTGTACCAGTTGCTCTTTCTGAGTTGTTTTATTTCTCAAACACAGCTTTCAGAGTATAGTTCAGTTGCGTTAATGTTGATGTGCTACTTGAATTTCATTGCCTAACCTCCAAATCTAATCTGTAAGGAGATGACTCTCCTTCAAGTCCCATGTCCTATCTGTAAGCTCCACATGGTATCGTAGTGTATCCCAGGTGCACTGAATCACTTATGTACTTGTGTTTAGACAGTTGAATCTTTAAAGGTGTCAGTTCTGTAAGTGAGAATATTAAGACTCTTAGAGAAGACCAGAAGCCTGAAATAAGTCTTTTTCCATTTCAGAAGGTATGGCAACGCATTTTATGAACAGTGAAGAGAATTGTCTGACAGGGACGTGCACACAGTCCCCTCCTTCCATTTTTATATGCGCTGTAATGTTGAGGCCATGCTGAAACTTGCTGTCCATTGCTGCAGGGCTTTGCTGTGACACAAAGAGATGTTTGTACATGCTCTACTTTATTTGTAAGGAATCAAGTACTGTAATAGTTTGATTATTCTTCTTCAGGGGAGACTAATCCTGTCAAGTATTATGGAAAATATTTGCATAGTTGGCAAGTCTGCTTTTTTATTGTTTTTCCATGTAATTTTTCACTTTCCTTGATTTTCAAAAAAGATAATTTGAAAACTGCAACATGGCAGGATTTTAAACTAGAACAGTCAGCTTTGTTCTAGATATGCATTCTGGAATTCTCAGTCTGCTGGAAAGTATTTTCAATTAATTGGGGAAAAATCTGTGAAATCTGTACCACACTTTCTAGGTTTTTTTGTTGTCAGTGGTTTTGTAAGTTGCTTGTGTATGGGGCTTTTGGTTTTTTTATATGTGTAGCAAAATAAAAATATGTATTATGTTAGAGGCTTAATAATGAAGCCTTAAAATCTTCTGAAGAATAATGTAGGTGCAGTACAAAGCTTTTTTTTTACTTACATTTGTGTTCAGTCTCATCATTGTGCTCTTGCAGCCCAGAAAGCCAACTGTATCCTGGGCTCCATCAAAAGAAGTGTAACCAGCAGATCAAGGGAGGTGATTCTGCCCCTCTACTCTGCTCTCGTGAGACCTCACTTGGAGTATTGTGTGCAGTT
>JASSUY010024506.1:0-10820 GCA_032466535.1 Forpus xanthops
TCAGCAATGCTCCCAAGCCAAAAATTCACAACACAGTGCTGCACCAGCTACTACTTAATGGAGAAACACGACTGCTGCTGCTGAACCCATGACAGTAGCCATGTAGCGTGTTTATAATATTAATTAATAATTACTTTGCCTCTTATAAATTTATTTTGATTCTTTATACTAAGCACCTTAGTTAAAGAATAACATTTTTCTACTCTTCACCATCCCCTTTCATCAACCAGACATCAGTTTTTGATTGTTTTTTTAACTGGTACATCTTCTTTATGAATTTCCAATTCTTACTGAATGAAATGCACCCTTCCACCTAGGGTGCAATCTCCACACAGATTATGGATTACTTAATTCTTACTTGTATACTATTTAAAGGAAGGAGTTAAATGATACACAAATCTAGTTCTGAGCCTTGGTCCCCAAATATACTTCATATAATGGTCCAGTAAACTCACCAAATAATTAGGAGTGACAGGAGATCATGGTAGGTGAGGTTTTTTAGCTACTTGAACTGGTGTTGATTTTCAAAGCCCCTCATGCTTTGCCTTAAGTCTGTAGGGTGTAGATAACCTCTTATGTGACAGCCAGTTGAAACTGGGATTTCATCTCCAATGTAATTTACTTGATGGGATGAACTAGAACCAAAACTTGAGCTCAGCTCACTCTCAGGCTCTGTACAGGTGGCCCATGATGTCCTACTCAGTGTAGTAGAATGGCATGTTTCCAGCTGCAGCTTCCTTAGAGACACTTCTGGTCCTTTACTGAGCAATGACTGCAACAGTAGCACATGTGACTCTTTTAATTCGGGGAATATGGATATCAAGTTCATTTCTACTTGGGGATTAATCAACACTGATTAAAGTCCCTATTTGAAAAGGAAAATAAGATTTTCTCTTCTTAGAGGGCATCTGAATGCTATATTCTCTGTACTTTATATTCTGAAAGAGCTCCAAAGCAATAGTTCACCAAATGGGAAGAGTTCAGCTTATATATGATCTCATTTGTATGCAGTGTGCCCTATCTTGTAAGAATATATTTGACTTGGTTCGTTCCTTTCCTAATATGTTTTACTCACACGATATTAGAAATTATGGCTAAAAAAATGTTGGGGGTTTTGTACTTCAATCTTCAATGTGGATATCCTGAGAAATATATCCCTGAAATTTCTCCTTTCATCCTTCAAAAATTGTTTGTGGATTTTTTTATGTCAGCATGTCTGGAAGAGTCATGTACTTACCACTGAACAGCACAGGCGGGGAAACTATATTCTCCAGATGCAATAAAAGTTACTGTATTTTATTTCCTATTTTCTGCAGAGGAAATTACTTTTAAAAGTCTCCTATGATTTTGCAAGAAATAAAAAAAAAAGAAGATAAATTGGTTCTTGCAAATTGTACATTTCTTCTCCATTCATTTTAATGAAAATGTGCCAGTTTCAAAAAAGTGAAATAGATTGGGTTTTTTTTTTAATTGCATCATTCTCCTTTAACTAAATTTAATCAGATATTTTATAGCACACTGAATTTGTACACATGGGTGTTCAATAGGATGTTCTGTCTTTTAAAGGTATATATAAACTGAAACATATATTGCATTTCACCAGATCTGATGGAATATTTTTAAAGTAGAGGTGGATTTTGGTTTAGTCATCATAAAGAGCTTGGTTTTGCTTCCATGTCACTGCGTAAAACTCTGATACAGCTGTAAGAATTTAGATAAATTCTGAAACTTTCAGTTTGATTAACTCTACAACGCATTATTGGTAACAACAATAACAAATTCTTGTGTGCAGAAACTAGCCCTAGAGGGATAATATTGCTATTAAATAGCCAGAATACACCAAAAAACATTTTTGATGAACTATTCTAGTACTTTCTAGAAACACGTTTTGTAATTCACAGCTATTGCTATTCTTTCAAAATTCTACTCAAATGTATTTTAGAAAATATTTTATCATCTTCACTGTTGAGTAGCCTCTTGTCTCTGATAATTATTGGCACTGTATGAAAAGGAAGAGATTGTTTAGCTTGGATCCATAGTAACTCCTCAAAGTCTAGCCTCTGTCTGTGTAGTATGTATCACTTTTATGAGAATCTGTAAAGCTTTCCTTTCTCATTTCATGAACTGTAGAGAAAAAGTCATCCTGTAATACAAAATAGGTATGTACGCCCTGAAAAGAGCTGTTTGGAAACCTTGAAAATTAAAGCTCCTGCCCTTCGTGGGCTTCCATTTATTGTATGTGTAAGGGGTAGATATTCAAGGTACTGCTCTCCATCTGTATTTGAAGAATTAACCAACAGCTTTAAATGGATTTAATTTTCTTTGATTTATCAAGGATAAAGTGTTTAAGGCCAGCTGTCAAATTAATTTTTCTTTCACTCAAGCTGGGTAAAGAGAGCTTGTGATTTTCTTGCTGGCCTTGCACAAAAGTGCATCTGCATATGAAAACACTGAGTGTTTGGAAAAATTAGTTAGATTGTTTTGTGGATACTATGAAATGCAACTGGCATTTAGGATGTTACTAAATCTTTATCTTGCCAATCTGTTGTTGCATGAGTTTGTCTAAAGTTATTTAAGGTCAAACTCCAGAAGAAAATATCTCAGTATTATCATGCATATCTTTTTCAGCACTGCTGATGCATTATAAAAGACAATGTATGCCGTGCAATTTCTTTTCAGGTTGACATATTATTTTTTTTTATTTATAAGAAAATGGGGCCTCATGTGGCATGGATGTACAATCATTTTCATGTTTTCCACTTCTTACCACCTTCTGGCCAGTGCAGACGTGTTGACACTGTTCCTATTCTTCCTTTAACAGCTCAGGTCTCCGGCTGTTGTTTCCCAGCCACATGTCTCAGTTCTCAACACTGTGTCATTCATTCAGTGCCAATCAGAGGATAGTTGGAGAAGAGAAGACTGCTTGGAGACCTCATAGCAGCCTTCCAGTATCTGAAGGGGGCCTATAGGGATGCTGGGGAGAGACTCTTCATTAGGGACTGTAGTGACAGGACAAGGAGTAATGGGTTCAAACTTAAACAGGGGAAGTTTAGATTGGACATGAGGAAGAAATTCTTTACTGTGAGGGTGGCGAGGCACTGGAATGGGTTGCCCAGGGAAGTTGTGCATGCTCCATTGCTGGTGGTGTTCAAGGCTGGGTGGGATAGAGCCTGGGGTGGCATGGTTTATTGGGAGGTGTTCCTGCCCATGGCATGGGAGTTGGAACTAGATGATCTTAAAGTCCTTTCCTTTCCAACCCTAACTACTCTATGATTCTATGATTTTATGAAGTAGAGCTGGGAAGGTTTCTTAAGGCATATGCCACTCCCTGAAGTCCACCCTCTTGGTGAAAGGTAGGTTCACCTTTTTTTACAAGCTGGATTCCTAACATCAGTTTATCTAACTTATTTTTTAAAAACAATTTTTAGTATCATTCCAATAATAGAGATTCCACAATTTCCTAGCCAAGGCTACCTACCAGTACTCTCTATCCTTATCATTAGGATATGCATTAAGAGCTAATGCACTTAAATCCTTTGAATCTGTTTAATTCCATTAATTTTGTATTATCTTTTCAGTTTTCTTGTGTCTTGATTTAAAAAATAAAAATCCTTGAATCTTTTTCTCAATTACAAAGTCAGGAACTGCTTTATGCCAGCTAAGTCCTCTAAAGTGCTAAGTGGAACAGGGGGACTATTTTAACCAGCCTATATTTAGGACTCCTATTTATACATCTCTGTATGATGTTTGCCTTTTTTGCACAGTGCTGATTCATGTTCCTCTTCTCATCCCCTGTGATTCTCAGATCGCATTCTGCAGAGCTGCTGCCAAATCAGGCATCTCCCTTCCTGTATTTGTTCACAGTCAGATATGCCTTCCTCTGTTGAACTGAATTGGTGGAGATGGGAAAAGTCAGATGATTTTCACACATTTGTCAGGATCACTCTGAAGCCTACATCAGTTCACTGGCATCCTTGAAGCCCCTCCAAGCTTGGTATCATCTGCAAAATGAAAAATGTGGTCTTCGCTCAATTATCCCATTGATTAGAGTGTCAGTTGCTGGGCAAGCCTTCTGCAAATCAGTTTCCTTTGCCTTTGGAAGGGAACAACTGATAATGGCTTTGTGAGTAAAATTTTCCAAACCGTTTTCACTCACTTCACAGACGTTTCATCTAGAACACTGTCATGGTGTAAGCCCAGCCAGCAATTGAGTACTACATAGCCACTCACTCACCCCCCCATACTTCCCAGCAGGATGGGGAGGAGAATCAGAAATAAGGCAAAAAACCTGTGGGTTGAGATAAGAACAATTTAATAATCAAAATAAACGATAATGATGATGATGATAACATTAACAACAACAACAGGAAAGAATGAGAAAGAAAGGAATAAACCCCATACCCCAAGAAAAAAGCACAAGTGATGCACAATACAATTGGTCACCACCCACTGACCAATACCCAGCCCAACCCAAGCAGCAATGTGGGCCTTCTGGGTAACTCCCCCTCCCCCCAGTTTATATACTGGGCATGACTTGCTGTGGTATGGAATACCCCATTGACTAGTTTGGGTCAGATGTCCTGTCTCTGCTTCCTCCTGGCTTCCTGTGCCCCTCCTCACTGTCAGAGCACGAGAGACTGCAAAGTCCTTGATCAGGGTAAGTGCTACCGAGCAACAACTAAAACACTGATGTGTTATCAGCATTGTTCTCAGACTGAATCCAAACCACAGCACTGCACCAGCTACTAGGAAGAAAAATAACTCTATCCTGCCAAAAATCAGGACAACCATGTTTCCCTTCTTTGCTTAAAAGAATGTAAGGCTGAGTCAAATATTCACTGAACACAAACAACTGTACAATAAATACTGCTTCTCCTTTGGCTATAATGGTTGTTGCACTACCTCCAAATACGACTTGGCTTCTCTTTTTCTTCCAGTTTTGAACAGCCAGCAGATCTCTGTGCTGAAAAAGGCAAACATAAGTAAACTGGATATATCTTTGTTTCAATCAGTATATTGCCCCCAACACCTAGGTAAAGAATAATATGGTTAAAACTGTGCAAAGACTATGACTACTGTCTACTGCCCTCATTCAAAGGTAAGCATTCATGTCAGATTGCTTACTATAGAGAAATCTGGGAGAACATAGTTCATAAACTGCTTTGGATCTGATAACCAGCAGGTTGGGCTGGTGGGGTGTACTTCACACTAAAAAATAATAGCCTGAATTACTGTGCCCAGCTGACAGGTGATAACTGCTGCAAGTGATAATAACAGGTCATGTTACAGCACCATAATACCTGAGAACACCTAAGGAGGTGAAAGTCTCGTGGGCTCAGCTACAACACAGTGTCCAGAAAACCTCCCAGCGGGTGCAAGCCTTCAACTGTATTCGACACTGCCATAACTGCTCCTGGAATACCCAGCTCTGGAATGGTGTGTGCACCCCAAGAAGGAACCTGACTAATTGCAAAAAGTTTGAGAAAATTAAAATGGATGAGAAGACAAGAAAATTGGTTGAAAAACTCAAGCATATCAAACTACTAGCTGAAAGAAAAGCGTGGTTATAAGGTGATTGGATTGCAGTCTAAGCATCTGCACAAACAACAGCAATGCAGAGGGGGTATCTTGGAAAGAAAATGTTTCTTGGTACTAGAAACTGAACTAGACAAGTTCACCTAATAAATAATGGAATTTTTATCCACTGAAAACCTGTTTGTGCTCAATTCTCCATTATTGGATACTTTTAAATACAGACTAGGTTTTTGTATTTTTTTTTTTTTTTTATTACAAGTTGAGCTGTAGTTCAGAAGTCATAGAATCATAGAATAGTTAGTGTTGGAAAGGACCTTAAGATCATCTAGTTCCAACCCCCCTGTTATGGGCAGAGACACCTCCCACTAAACCTTGCCCATAGTTCCTGCTAACTTAGATAAAATTACCAAGAATATCTCTTTGCCCTATGGCTTATGTGGATCATGTCCTGACTTCAATTCTGTTCATGCACAAGCAGATCAAATGTTACTCACATGGCTCTGTGTGTGTAGTAATTTCCGCAGAGATTTTTCTCTAACGTTTCAGAGAATAGTTTGAATAGATCACATTTTTTATATCCCTCCTCTTCCAGTTGAAAGCCATTGCCCATTGTCCTAATTCTGCATTCCCTTGTAAAAAGTCCCTCTCCAAATCTTAAGAGTGCTTTATTAATAGCAACATTGGAAAGTAGCACAGTTAAAGGAAGATACACCTAGTGGCCAGTATCTAAGAAGCTTTTTGATAAAAAATACTATGCAGTTTCTAAACAGCTTTGTATTGAATTTTCAGGAGAAAGGATGAGACTAACATTAAAACAGATATCTATTTGCCAAACCAGTAACTGTAGTTACATTGTAGTGTAGGTGCTCCATCTTCCACATACAACCTAGCTATCACCTTTCTCTGAGACCTAGTAAATAATATACATACTCAAGAGGAAGGATATATGAGTTCCAAATCTTGCTTCAGCAGCTGTGGGCGCCTGTTGTAGCCTATGGGACACCTCTTACAAGATGAGAGCAGCCAGTCTGGGATACACAATAGCATTATGTTGGAGCTGTTCTCCTGGTAGAGGAATAGCGAAGGGGATGCTTTTAAATACTGGAGAGCTTTGAAAGTAGACTGGTTATGGTTTTTTTTTCATTAGACTCAGCCATTGAAGCATTACAAAGGCACACGGCCCCTTCAGTGATGTTGTGAATTGATGGCCTCATTACTTACATTTTGTTACACATAACCCATTCTGTTCAGTGACAAAAAAGTAAAAAGTGGTTTTTTTTTTTTTCCTAATTGATAGAACTAGTGATTATTCTTCACTTTTTTTTTTTTTTGACCCTGAATTAGGAAATTGGTTGATTTATGTAGTTCTGCCATTGTGACTCTCAAGGTTTACACACAGTTGAGTATTGCTAGAGAAGTTTATGCTGAAGCAGAGCTTTTCTACCCCAGTGCCAGAAAGCAGGCCTCATTTCAGGAAGCTCTAACAGTCAGGGACCATCTTTGCATTCTTTGTGTTACATGACTGGGACCCAAGACCTCGTTTACTCCCACAGAATCATGCAAAAATGTTAATTGGTTGAACTGCTTACAGAAGATTGACTTTTGTCATCTTCAAACTGCCTTAGCTTTTCCTCACTATTATCTCCCCTACCATTTTTGCAGCTTTATGCTGAACATGTGGGAGAGGATGGATTTTTAACTGTGAGCAGGCATGTAAGCTGCATAGAGCATAAGGATTGGAAAGGAGTCTATCTATCTCCCATTCTCTCCTGGGAAGCAAATGCCGAACTGCTGTCCTCCAGCTCATGAGGCATTCTCCCTCTCCACCTAGCAAAGCTAGAACTGAGGTGACAGACACAACTCCCATCCCTTCCTTTCCTTACCTGCCTGTATAAAAGGTATGTGAAAATGAAAGCTGTGTTGTGCTGACCAAAAGCTAATATGCAAGCAAGCCTCTTTCTAAAGAAGGAGGCCACATTCCATGGCTAAGGCAAGTTAGAAATCTTGTCTTTCCACAATGCAGGACTGAAGCAACTTGGTAAATTGTAGTAAGGGACAGGAAGATCAGCCTGTGTTGTATAACCATCTCTCTGTAATATTAAATATATCCATTTTATCAGGCTATGGCCATGACATTTTTCTTATCCTTTCAAAATATTGAGTGAATTCACAAATGACTTTCAATAACCCATTCGTATTCATTTTCTTTTTCTAAAATAAACTTGTCTAGGAAAAATAATGAATATGACATTCATTACAATAGAAGCCTTTGGGTAACATATTCTGCCTGATACGTTCCTTCACAACCAGAGTATGATAAGATAAATTCTATTTTCAAGCAGCTGAAAGGTATTACAGTCCCATTAATTTCAATAGCTAAGCCACAGCAAGAAGCATTTCCTGTAAGATCTTGTACTTTTATTTTGATGTACAATAGCATTTCTTAAGAGTTTTTTCATTATGTTTTGTAGTTTCGCTTTTTCCCCTAACGCATCAAGGCATAAAAACCCCCACTGCTGCTACAAATAATAGCAAAGGTGTAGTGTTTGCAGACAAATTTAATTCCAGACTAACTAATGCATTTGCCAGCATTTTCACAAATTTTGGCCACCTGTTGTAGAGCTGTGGCAACCACAAGTTCCCTTCAATGTGGAAAAAAAGGGTGCTACATAAAGTCACTATCAGCATGAAGCAAGGGGTTAAGAGGAATATTTTAAGAAACAGCAAAAAGCACTGAAAAAGTCTCATATTTGCAACTTTAACTATATCCTAACGTATGAATTCCTCTATGGTGTAGAACAGACATGAGGTGTACTACTGTAAAACTGAACTAGGAACAGTGTGATGTAAAACTGAACTGTGAACAGTGTGAAGCCCATGGCTTCCTGTGAACTTGTGGAGGCTTACCACCACAGTTCACATACATCTGTGTGTCTACTGGAGGTAGGAAAACACATAAAGGAGCTCTGGAGTTTTCCCAGTCAGTAATGGTGAATACCGAGAAGCTCCTACATCTCCTGTTGCAACTCTTTGACTTGTGAAGCCCCCTGAGGAAAGGGCTGTTCCCATCCCTCCCTTATTCCCAGAGAATTGCTAGAAAGAATAACTTTGTAGAGTTTTTTTCTCAACTTGCAACAGAGTCATTGAAAACTACAGCTGGCATCAACAAGTTGGTTTTCTATTCCCCAAAAAAGTGTTTTGGTAATCTGAAACAAAATAGTTGGTTTCAGAAGTGATAGAAAGGTTTTAATGTCATTTTTTCACAAACTAATCCTACTTTCTGATTCTTCCTCAACAGTCCAGAAAAACAGATTTCTCATACTAACACAAAAGTAACCTGATGGTCCTAAAGATATATAAAGTGCAATCTTCTCCATGCATTGTACAGAATCTTCTTGGCTGTATTCAACACCAAATACCTGCCAGGTATGGAAGCAGAGTTAATACTACTGATACTGTATCTAGGAGATGCAACGCTTTCAAATCCAAGAGTATCTGTCCCTAATTGTCTGGTGTTTCTGTGATCTTGCCTCCCTGACCCTGTGAAGGGAATGAAAATATTGAAGATCCTTCCAACTGGTGCAAATGCACAGAGAAAACATCTGTGGGACATGGTAATCTCACAGCAAGACAACCTCATCATACCTGACATCTTCACCATGATCCTATTTTGCTGGAAATTCAGCAGAGAGGTGGTTGAAAGGAATTTATTTATTTCTTTGTTTGTTTATTTTTCTTGCTCCCTCTATTTTTCTGCACCTTAAGAAGTGCATTCTGTAAAAGTTAGTGCAGCCTGACTAAAACTGAGTTTGTGAGAGCAGTCAAGGAATCACTGGGTAAATAGAAAAATTACTTCTGACCATGATTCTTCTATTTTTTCCCGCACACCTCAGTTTCTCTGAAACAAAATGCATTGCAAGTATCTTTTCATACGTCCTTTAGATTATAACAGATGTGTTTAATAGCCTATAACTTGGAATATAGGATAATATCCTACAATAATTATGCTGGAAGGGACCTCTGGATCCACTGCTCAAGGCTTCAAAGTGGGAACAGGTTGCAGAGGGCCTTGTTCACTTGAGCTTTGAATACACCCAGTGATGCCCATCACATTTGCCCTCTGAGCAATCTGGTTTCCTGTTCAAACAGTAAAAATCAAAAAGCATATATCAAAGGAATTAATTATTTCTCACATATTTGAACAGTATCTAGCACATTACACTTCTGTGTGTGGATGCTGCTTTACTACAAGTAATTAATAAATAGTAGCAATACTATTGTAAAATGCATACAGTTGCATTGATTATTTAAAAACTATTCCATTGTCTCATTTTTACCATGAAGAAACTCAAGATTTAATTGGCAGCAGTGACAGATTCTGCCCTGTATGCTGAAGAACTGTCTATGTTGTGGTGTTATATATTCACCATCTGTTCCCAGAGTCCATCCACACAGCACTGAAAGATCTCTTTTTATCATATTGGCTAATCAGTTTCACACCCTGTGAGACAGGTTATATTTTAAGACAGTAACTTCTGAACTGAGGTCTTCTGGGAAGGTCACACACCACTTTGCTCAACTGGCAAAAACCAGTTGTTAAAACGCAAAGAGTGACCATAATGCCTCTGCAACCAGGATTTTCATGCTATCAAATATTGCTCATTCCTGGAAACTTCCATCTCTGAAGAGACTTATGCCACAAAGATAACTCCAGAGTACAAAGTCTCATTTTTCCAGCTACTTAGTGTTTCACTGAGGGATGCTGAGCACATCAAGCTGAATGGTGGGACAGTGGAAAATGAATGTACACAGTATATGACCGTCAGTCTCCCAGATGCTATTTTGGTTGGAACAGTCTAAGATTCTTAGTTTCTAAAAGAAGTGTCTCTGTGTGTTTGCTGCAAGAAAAGACTCTTAATGGTTTACCACAATCCTAATTTACCATTTAAATTAATGGAATTGTAGCACTATTTACTTTAATGGCTCTCATAATACGCAGTACCATTTCTTGCACAAGTTGCTTCCCACAGCTAATCTGCTAATCTGCAGATAATAACAAAACCCCTATTTATTTTAATAGTACTTAATGAAATGAGAGAGTTGGGTCTGTTCAGCCTGGAGACGAGAAGGCTGCATGGAGACCTCATAGCAGCCTTCCAGTATCTGAAGGAGGCCTATAGGGATGCTGGGAAGGGACTCTTCATTAGAGACTGTAGTGACAGGACAAGGGGTAATGGGTTCAAACTTAAACAGGGGAAGTTTAGATTGGATATGAGGAAGAAATT
>JASSUY010024506.1:10920-21030 GCA_032466535.1 Forpus xanthops
TGGCATGGTTTAGTGGGAGGTGCCCCTGCCCATAGCAGGGGGGTTGGAACTAGATGATCTTAAGGTCCTTTCCAACCTTAACTATTCTATGATTGTATGATTCCATGAAATATTTTTAGTTTTGCTCTGTACTTCTTGGAAAAAGTGCCACTCTAGTATCCAGCGAAGGGCCTGCCTTTATTGATGTACATCTTATATAGTGAAAGATAAGAGTGGTTTTAAAGAGTTTATGGGATTTTTGCTGCCTATGTTGTTTTTTGCTTGGGGAAAGAGGGATCTGATTGTGTTCCTGCTGTTATGTGTGATGCTCAGAAAGCTGCTACTGAAAAGGGAATATATTGTCAACACATCACTTATTTGTGCTAAGGGGCCAGGAATAGAGGAAATGCTAATAATTTATGTTCTAAAATATGATGAAGATCTTCCAACCTCAGGACAGACAGCTATAGCCACTAGTCAAGAGTGGATGCTATATTATAACAACCGGAACTTGAACTGCTTATCACCCTGAAAGATGTGGAGCAAGCTCAGTGATTGCAGATAAAAATGAGACTACCAAGAAGTAGCCATTCCTGGGGTGGTTTCCTCAGCCAGAAGACATATTGCATCAGCCATCACATGGAAAAAGAGCTAGGAAACACTGAAAGGAACCAAATTTATATGGTAAGTTCCACAAGACTTTGAACGTGTCATCCTGAGATGCATTATTGCATGCTTATATTATTGTTATACTTGCAGGCTCCAGTCAAATGAAGGCCCATTTCTGTCAGGTTTTACCATTCAAAAAATCAGTATTCTGCTTGTGAATAATATGCATAATCCAGAGCTTTTTGGCTTCAGGCTATTTGGCATGAAAGTACTCTGTCTCATGTTAGTGGTCTACTCCCCCTTGAGTTGGAGGCAGTAAACAGATGCCTGAGGACTTCATGAGAAAATGAACCAAAGCCAAGAAACATATTCTATGAGACTCATTCAATCTCTGATTTATTGATCTGGCAGATTGAAAGATGGCAGGGATCCTACCTACTGTGACCACTGAAAGTGGCAGGCACTGTAACTTCATAGTCTTCTTTGATTCAAAGAGCATATATGCTAGGCAGTTAAATTAGCTATGAACAGATACACAGCACTGGCTGCTTTTCTTCTGAATATGCCCTTCTTAGGGCATTCTTTGCTTATCACCCTGAAAGATGTGGAGCAAGCTCAGTGACTTGAAAAGAGAATGCTGTCATACATATAGAAAGTCTGATGGACAACATACTCTTAACGTAGCCTACTCAGAGTTAGTGTTTGCAGAAGTACAACATTATTCAGTTGGTTCTGATTTTGTCCTACGTTCAACCTTTGGTTCCCAGAGATTTCAAATGATTATTGGACAGAGACTAAATCATGTCTGAAAAATATCACCTTTATAAGTCATCTTAGAGACTTGCAAAAATATGCAAAGGCAGGATCCTTACTGTCCTGTGGAGCTCAGCTGCAGAAGAAGGAAACAGGTTCTCTCTCACAGCAGCCCGTATTATTTATACACTAAAGATATGCTGTGGAGCTTTAAGACATACATTTGAGGCATCTGCATGTTCATAGAGATTAAGGAAACTGGATGCAGTAGTGAATTCTCTGCTCATTTAACTCTATACAAGTCAACAGAATTAAGCCAGCAGAAGATGCTGCCTGTAGTTTTTAAGGTCAGGGAGATCCCAATGTGCTATTCTCCTACCTGACACACACCAAAGAGCTTCCTGCCTGCAGAACAAAAAATTTTTCTTTGTGCTAAACAGGCTATAACTGTCAGCTAAGTATGCCTGTGCATTTTAGGAGGACATGTAGTCTTGATTCCAATTCCCATGCATCTTTGAATTTGCCATTTTCCCAAGTGGATTTTTCTACTGACTAATAAGAGTGGCAGTTAAAATGTTTCACTTTACTGACAATCTTAATTTTAGTGAAGACTTAATAACTGTAGAATCATGATCTCATAAATAGGGATGGATGGGACCTGGTATTATGCACTGGTTGCACTGCTTAAACACAGAGTTAACAAGCATAAGCTTACTTACAAAGACTTAATAGCTGGTCATTGTAGCAACTTATATCTACAGAGGGGAAATTGTAGCACTCACCAGTTTATTATATACAGTTCTTATGTGGGCTCTTCAGAAAGTAAATTTACCTTATTAGGAACAAGGAAGCCATAGAAAGTATGTGAAGGAAAAAGGCAATATTATTGCAAATAGATGATAAAATAATACTTCCTGTCATAAAGTTTAGTGATCACAACTCTTGATGCAGGATTATTGCTTATTACATTAAAATGATCATATTTACCTGATATGTTATTATCATAAAAGTGGGATGTTATTATAGATAACCATCAATACTATTTCAATACCTACAACTCATTTGTAAGTTTTTTATAGAAGACATCTTTTCAATAAAATTTCTAATGTCTTCTTATATCTCAAATTCTGTGTAAGATATGTTTAATATCCTGGCAACAACTTGTACAATTTCTTCCTGTTTCTGTAGAAGTATCATTTTAAATGGGCTTTCTAATTAGGTCAAACGTGGAAAAAAAAAATCTGGAAAGGCTGAAATCCTGCCTAAATGAGGACAGCTCTTCTTTGATGTGGTAATTAAGTTTTGGTAGGGCTATAGCTATAATTCAGAAGCCTGAGGAGAAGAGAAAAAATATTTAAATGGTCAAAAGTTTTATCAAGGTATTGAGTAGAAAGGAATGCAAATAAGAGAATGAGGAGGTAGAAAGAAGAAAGAAGGAAGGTGAAACAGAAGAAAGAAAGATATGACAAAATACTTTGAAGGAAAAGAGAAAGAAAACAACATGAAAGAGGAAAAGACGAGGAGAAATAACAGAAGTGTGAGAAGAAAAAAAAGGGGAGATGGCGAGGTGAGATTAGGATGACAAAATGAAAAGCAAAATGAGATGGAAGCATATGACAGAAAATGTGGAAAATTTTGTGTTTAAAAAGTATCAGCAGTATAGCAGTATTTAGCAAGTGAGGAAATTCAAAGCAGCAGTAGCTCAGGTGACAATTATCTACTAAAGCAAGGTTCTCAGTATCTTCTGTAGGACAACCAATAAATTGCCCAGATAACCAACCATCTGTGTATGTTCACGGCTTGACTGCAAGAACTTCTACTGTCCTCTACAGTCACACACTCTAACAGCGTCTGCTTGAGCACTGCTCCTCGTATTTTTTCCACTGAATAGTCAGTGAGATGGGAACACAGCAAGTTATTGCCATTCATATACCATGTAATATGTTTTGCTGTTGCCAAAACCAGAGCTCTGATCCAATAACTCCCAGACTTCCAGATCATGTCCATGGTCTGAAACAGTTGTTTCAAATCATCACAGGACAGTAAGAAGATTGCTAGCAGGCAATCTCATCAGTGAAACCATCTAATATGTACAATTTAAAGATTCCTCTCTATGGCACCAGCTACAGTAATTATCTAAGAATGGTGGTGTGTGAAAATACATAGCAAATTAGCAGTATCAAAAGCTTAAAAAGATTGCTAGACAACCATGATTTTGCATCATTCAGAGACTGGTTTGTGCAAAGGCACTTTATTCTGACTTGGATGATTACAGCCTTTCTCCATTGCCAATACATATTAAGAACTGGAAGTGGAGTTACCACCTGCCTACTCCATTAGTAGTATGACAATTCATGCTTTTCGTTCTCTTTTTTGCATACTCTGTGCTGGTGCCCAAGAGCGGGAGAAGAGAAAATTTGATACTGAAGCCTAATTGCTATTGCTTTATGATTTGAGCTGGAAAAAATGTTGCACAGAAAGGAAAAAAAAAAGCTCAGTATCCCTGGGATGAGGATATTAGAGGGCTCAACATTTGAAACTATGCTGCGTGCACATCCTTCTTCCAACTCCTGATTAGCTATTCTGAAAGATGACTCAGATGAGCAAAACAGCATCTTTCTGTACCAGAAATTACAGTATAACTTGAAATAGCTTCCTGTTACCACTTTTATTACTGTTTTTGTGATACTTTTGGATTTCGCTCAGTCTCATTATATTGAGTGCTTTTGAAATTTGGCTTTCAAGTTGTGATGAACATGGGCTTCATACAGGTGCAGCCACTGCTTACTATAGTGAGACTTTCAGCAATGGTCTCCTGAAGATTAAGACTACTGGGAAAAACAACAGTGGTCAGCATGGACAAGAAGACAAACTACATCTGGGCAGTATAAAGATCGAGTTTCTTGGGAGCATAAGATCCATAACCAGTTCTTTCTACAAAAGCTGGTGAGCAATCATCAAGACAGGCAAAAAACTTTCAATGCCCTCAGGGAACTTTGATATCCAGGGCAGGTAGATACTTTTGCCTACAGAAGTATTTTGTATGTATGTTCCTCTGCCTGATGAGGCATACCATTTCATTAATACACACTGAGTATTATTGAGTCTTCATGGTAAGATGCAGTTAAAAGTTTCAAAAATTGGGCTTCTATGGTATATTCATATTGTTCTTCCATGTTTTATTCCAAATACTTGAGATTTCTAATATTTTTATGCACCAAATATAGAATCATAGAATTCTAGACTAGTTAGGGCTGGAAAGGACCTTAAGATCATCTAGTTCCAACCCACCTGCCAGGGGCAGGGACACCTCCCACTAAACCATGCCACCCAAGGCTCTGTCCAACCTGGCCTTGAACACCACCAGCGATGGAGCATTCACAACTTCCCTGGGTAACCCATTCCAGTGCCTCATCACCCTTACAGTAAAGAATTTCTTCCTCATATCCAATCTAAACTTCCCCTGTTCTCAGTGTACCTATAGAAGCCCTTCCTGTTATCTTTCACATCCCTAGCCAAGTTTAATTCTAATTGGGCATTAGCTTTCCTAACTTGATCCCTAGCTTCCCGCACAACATCCCTGTATTCTTCCCAGGCTGCCTGTCCTTGCTTCCACCTTTTATAAGCCTTTTTTTCCCTTTGAATTTTCCTTAGCAGCTCCTTATCCATCCAAGGAGGTCTCCTGGTCCTCCTGCATTACTTCCTTCTAGTAGGGACGTATCACTCCTGAGCTTGCAGCAGGTGATCCTTGATTATCAACTAACAGTCTTGGGCCCCCCTGCCCTCTAGGGCTATATCCCATGGAATCTTGCTTTTTCACTTACTACTTTCAATCAAAATAGTCTTTCAACTGTTGAATTAAAGAACTAATGAGTTTCTTAACAAGAAAGAACAAGAATCACCATGGTAGTAAATTCATGAGACCAACTTCAGTATGTAATTAGGAAACCAATACTAATAATGTTACAAATGAGAAAAACAAAGTTCATAGTCACATTGTAGCTCCTAGTAGAACAGTATTTGCTATCCTAACATAAAAGAAAGCAAAGAAAAAGCTTACATAACAAATAGCACACAATTATTAACTATTCCATTACTGGTTACAAGAAAGTTTCCTATAAAGAATAATATAGATAGAGACTGAGCAGTAGCAAAGATACACAAGACAGTTCAACCACATATGAAGAAGCTCCCCAGGTGTTCTGGATAGAACAAGAAAAATTGATCGCTATGCAGTTTCTAAACCATAATTGATTCATATAAGGTATCATAAGATGAATCTATCATTCTCCTTGCAGTGTACTTACTGTAAAAACTACTGCATATGGAATTTTTATATAGTTCATGTATGGGAAGTTTTACATTTAAATGCTTCAGTGCAGGATGATGTGCTTTTCCACTATTGCAAGCTGTTTTCTGCTTCCAAGACAACATCCCTGGCCAGATATTAGTATTCCCTTCCATGCATTAAGCATTTGTCTCAAAGGTCTGGGCACAGTGGCATGGGCTGTCACCCCAGTCCCAATAAGAGTTTTTTTTCTGCAAAACTTGCAGAGATGGCACTGGAAGCAGACTGTCCATATGTGGCATCACGCACTCTCTAGCACAAATGTTGTTCTCAGTCAACATTCTGGAAAATCTCAGTGACTTTTTGACACGATCTTGAAGTGCTCCAAAGCAAACCTGGCAGCCCTTCAGTCATGGTTTGAACTATCCTGAAGGTTCCCAATGTACGTCCTTAAAACACCCCCTGTGAATTCAATTTTGGGCAGGTCCAAGAGGACTTCATAAGCTTTTTAATTCTGAAGTAGCCTGAAATGTATTTACCCAAGTTAACAATTAATGGGATGACAGTAGTTGAGTCCCAGTAATCACTGAAGCTAAACACACATTATACACATTTGTGTACAGGTCTTGGGCTTGTTTTTTCCGACTTTTCCTCGGTCACTGGCTACAATGCAAAAGGAATTTTATAGCTATCTAGACTTTGAGTCAATCTTTGGTAAGCCTGCGGGGTACTTTTTTAAGATTTTTCTTTGAAAAAAAAAAAAAACAGAAAGCAAAAAGTTATATTCAGAATGTTGAATTTCAGCTCATCCTCTGTAAATTAAGCCACAGCTCTATGGCACATTAGTGCAAAGAATATGTAATGCTTCTGTACCATTTCCATTTTCTGCTTTGATGTTGTATTTGTTATTATATGGTATATCTTTTTCTTCTTAAGTACAGATGCTTTTTAAAGCTCACAGATTATAAAGACATTTCCATAATAGACAAAACCTGTGAATTGTGATAGGAGTTTTATAAGAGCAGCTAAACAAAATGGTTCTAGCAAATAGCTTCAATGATTCCTAGTTCATCGCATCTAAAATTGAGTAAAAGTCTCAAAAGCAGAAGAAGGAGAAATATCATTCTTTTATATCCTGTAGTTCAAAATGAACAGAAAATGTCAGGCATAATTTGTAAACACAAATTAAACCACCACATTTCTTTTAAAATAAGTGTGCCAGATACAAAACAGCAGCATCCTCCATTTTTCCTATTGTCTTTAATAAATCTAAGTCTTTTATTATTTCTTTAAAGATATTTATGGGATACATGTTTATGAGAATTAACTGCCTTGCTTCTCTATGGATCACTGTGGAAAGATACAACCAACAACAAACACAATTACTGACCTCTGATGCTTTACAAGTGAAGGATTGCAAAGAGCTTCTTAAAATTCTGGAAATATTATTCACATTTCTTCAATGTGGAAATAGCATTATAGCCAGGTTAAAAGGCTGGTTTGCATTTACACTGCAACTTAAAAGCAGGACTGGAAAGAAAGCCAAGCATAGCCTGAGACCAAATGTGCTCTGTCCCTTAAATGCAACTCTTCTTTCCTTCACTGGTCTCATTAACATCCCACACTCCTACATAGATAGAAGTAAATTGGGATATTTCCCATAATTATGAGCTACCAGAGGCTTTAGATCAGAGCTTTGACATTTATGCTGGGGTCTGCCTTACAACAGGCTTTGTCCAGCTCACCCAAATGGACCTTTTAGATTCTGAGAAAATTACCCTTTTGATTCAATAGTGATGTTACCCATTTTGCAGAGGGTCATTATTTGGGATCCAGTACTGATCTGCAACAGTAATTGAGCTCCACTTATTTAAATAAATGGAAATGAGCTGAAAGCTGCTGCAATATATATGGTATTGCTCAGAGAAGGCAGGAGACAGAAAAGCCAGGTAGGCAGCTCGGTGCAGAGGAATTGAGGGAGTGAGAGCTCTAATTCATGGCTAGTCTCTTGATTTCTCTGCATTTCAATTTCTATGAAAAAGAAACAGAGGAGATAACAGCGACAACAGCAAAAAAAATAATTTGTAAAGTGCTTCAAGGCCTGCTGATAAAAATCCTCTTGTGAGAACTGGGTGCTAGAAATATCCATACCTGCATGAGACAGGAAGGATTAAATCAGATCAGTCACACAGCACTATCCTCTGAACTTTATTGAAGATGTCTGTCATGCCTAAATTCTACCGTGTGATAGAATACTGGCAGAAAAACAATGGGAAAAAAAAGGGAAAAGAAGAAGGGAAAGCAGCACTCCCTACTCCCACCAAGATAATTGTAATATAATTGAAAGGTATCACATTTGTATTGATATTAGAAAGAATTTATCATAAATAAACTGGGGAATTTGTGACCAGAAACTGCCCAGTAGGAAAATAATTTATTAGATTTTTAAAATATAATAAGATTGGAGGTGTCTTGAAGCAATGAGAATATTGGACTGATTTTCATTTTAAAAGGGACAGAAGTTATCATAGGGCACCTACAAAATTACTGAGATTAAAAAGAGACTCTTACATAAGTTAAACTTAAAGAATCTAAGCCTTTCTGTGCAGGACACATTGCAAAATTTACACCTTCCCACAAAGCCAGGTTTCGGCTGCTGCCCAAGGCGGAATACTGGGATAAACCACATGTGGTCAAGACTGTCTGGCCATTTGAAGTCAATGAATTTGCATCCAGCATAATTATTATTTATGACAGCATCATCCTGCAAGTGGGAACAATGGTCCCTGCTCTTAAGTGCTTGTAGTCCATGTTTTATGGGACACATAATAGGCAAGGATAATCTAGTATACAAGTTTGAATACCTTACCCAAGATGTTATTACCATTTAACAGATTAGATAAATGTGCTTTCCTAGGAAGAAATCTTCATGGTTTTATCTTTCAAATCACCACATCCAAATATCCATTCACTGGAAAACAGACGAGTCATAACTGCGTGCAGCAATTTGTCTACTGAAATGAAATTTCCCACCAGGAATAAATCTGTAACAGCCTTTTTAGCCAGAGAGCAGACAAATTGCATCAAGGTGGATCAGACAGGGGATTGTTTCATTTAGTTCATCTTCTAGTGGAGGTCTTGAATTGATGTAGTTTGGCTAAGCATAGACAAGCTCACATCTACACAGGAGCCAGAGCTGGCTGCATGAACTGACACTTCTGGTTGTGTAAGCAGTGAAAATGTTTTCATTCTTAGATATGTACAAGTCTAGACTGAAGGGAATGTATTCTTCCATTTCCCATCCTATGTTTGTTAACAGCAGTAGTCTACTTCATCACAGTGCTGTTCTTTAACAGCCGTTTGATGAATTCCACGATGTTTTCACAGCTCTTATATCTCCATAGAGGTAATGTACTTAATTTTGTATTTCTAGTTATAAAGCCTTGTATTTCCTATAAGAAAACAGGCTTTTTGAGTGACCGTTTCCTGCAGTCACCAAGTACCTCACACTGATGAACGTGACTGACTTGCTTTCATCAATGGTACTTCACAAATCATCTAAATTTTGTTTGTGGCTTACTCTCAGAACACTGATGAAACTGTTAGCTAGATGGTAGTATTCTTAGCTAGCATGGGTAGTATTGATTCCTGAGGAACTTCACTAAAAAAAACCTCATCATTTCATGTCTGACAATGGCTTTTTCTGGCATTTTTTCAGATATTACAAAATATTCATCCTAAGCACACAAATAAGAGGAAAACCAAGTGTTGGGACATCTAGTGCATGGCTTCAGCCTTGATTACAAGGGGACATATCCCTCTGTGAGAACAAGGTCTTACTGTGAAAATATTTCCTGAATGAAATTTTATGATGGAGATAATTTCAGTTATGTTGAATTGGGAATTTTTGCCTATTGCTTGCGCTTATCCTAAGGAATGGAGGAGGAAAATGAGGAAAGTCTGATTTAAAACAGCCTTTGAAAATAAATCTTTGGGCTGCCAGAATAAGTCTAAATTCCAGATGAATGAGGACATCTGGTCATTTTAATGATTTTTCAGAGAAGATCAAGGCCTATTTGGGCATTTGAAACAGTTTTGCAATAGTGTTTGAACCCAGCAGCTCCTGCTGGGAACCCTGTTGAAAGTTTCAGAGCTTAGCCCTTAATATTCCAGTTCAAATTGGATCCAAACTTTTAATGAGCTTAAATAGAATAAGACCAAACTCCATAAGCTAGTGAGGTTTTAATTATTAAAAAATAAGAATTTTCATTTTTATTTCCATGCCCAGAAATGCCATTGAGCTCTTTTGAAAAACTGTCATGGGTTCAGCAGCAGCAGTCATTTTTCTCTTTTTCGTAGTACCTGGCGCAGCACTGTGGTTTTGATTTTCGGCTTGGGAACAGCGCTGGTAACACCAGTGTTTATAGTTATGGCTTAGAATGTTTAGGCTGGCCAAGGACTTTCTGAGTTTCATGCTCTGC
>JASSUY010024508.1:0-81155 GCA_032466535.1 Forpus xanthops
CCCAACCTGTAGCTGTGCCTGGGATTGCTCCAACCCAGGTGTAGGACCTTGCACTTGTCATGATTAAACTTCATGAGCTTGGCATTAGCCCATCTTGCAAGCGTGTAAAGATCTTTCTGGATGGTGTTCCTTCCCTCCAACATATCAATCAAACCACACAGTCCTGGAGTAATCTATTCTGTAAACTTAAAACAGGGAAAGTTCATGTTAGATATAAGGAAGAAGTTGTTTACACTGAGGGTGGTGAGGCACTGGAATGGGTTGCCCAAAGAACTTGTGAATGCTCCATCCTTGGCAGTGTTCAAGGCCAGGTTGAACAGAGCCTTGGGTGGCATGGTTTAGTGGGAGATGTCCCTACCCATGGCAGTGGGCTTGGAACTAGATGATCTTCAGTTCCTTTCCAACTCTAACTATTCCAAGATTGAGCCTGAGTAAATTAGGGTAAGATTTTCTTATTTTAGTGTTTTTTAGGTCTAAAATAGATTAATTTACTTTTAGTGTTTAGGTTTTTTGCCCTTCCTCCCCCCCGTAATGTATCTTTTATGGTATTGTTTCCTCTTTGCATTTGTTTTTATTGTCATTTTCTGCCTGGTATGTCATCTACATATGTATCGTATTTGCAGCATGTGACTTTTACTGTTAACAATTACTACAAAAGCTTACTGTCCTTTGAGAAAATTGCTTGAGCATTCATGATTTCTCAGCTGTGATGTGACTGAAGGCCAGAGCCAGTTGCTCTGAGATGGAAATGGATCTATATGCCTGTCCTAAAAAAAATTAACAACTCAGACTTGGAACTTGCAAGTAGGAATTGCTTCTTCATTTAAATATGTGTGAATTTTGACAAGGTGAACTGAGGAGAGTGAGGTATGGAATTCTTTTAACAGCTTCCCAAATAGTGGAAGGATTTGAGGTGTGACTGATTTTGGCATGTTACAGTCTACATCCTCACTGTTTTAAGTGTGGCTGATCAGCACCACAGATGTCTTAGACTGTGAGAATGAAGAGGAACTTGACAAATATTACAACAACCTCCTCTTTGGAGAGTTGTGGAATGATTTGGGTTGAAAGAAACATTTAAAGGTCACCTAGTGCAACTTCCCTGCCATATGCAGGGGCACCTTCCACTAGGCCAGGTTGCTCAAAGCCCTGTCTGACCTGGTCTCGAACACTGGCAGGGATGGGGCATTCACAGTTTCTCTGGGCAAGCTTCTCTCAGTGTCTCACCACCCTCACAGTAAGGAACTTCTTCCTATAGCTAATCTAAAACTACCTTCTTTCAGTTTAAAGTGATTCCTCCTTGTCCTGTCACTACCTGTCAGCAAGTCTCTCTTCAGCTTTCTTGTAGGCCCCTTTTATGTACCGGAAAGCTACTATATGGTCTCCTTCAAGCCTTCTCCAGGTTGAACAAGACCAGCTCTCTCAGTCTGTCTTGTATCTGAAATCTAAGGCAAATATGATCCTTTTTATAGTTTTATTAATAAAGAGACAGCCTTCAAACAGATATGAGAAGCATTTCTAGTATATACCTTAATAATCCAATATCAGATTGTGTGAAGAATAGATGCTGAGAAGAAAGTCAAGACCTGAAACGAGGTCTCCTTGTGTCTGGTAGAACTGGTATGTGTGTGTGTGCATGCATGCTTGGATAAGGATTACCTTTTGCTGTTTGCTTTAAAATCAAATTACTGGTGCAGATTGCAGCATAGGTTTTGTGTCTTCTCATTTTAAAAATTCTTTATTGATTTTACTAAGCTTTATTAATGTTAACTTGCTTCCATTTCTCATTAAGAAGGCTCAGAAGTATGAAATACTCATCATTTCATCTGTTCAAATAGAGAGTTCTTGAAACACAGTCCCTTCTTTTGATCAGCTTACTTTGTAGGAATTGTTGTTGCCCTTTCTTTTCAAACTAAAGCAAATCTTGGCACCAGACTCTCAGTCATCACTATGATCAGTCTTGAATATCAAGACTGTGTCTATAGATCAAGGTAGATATTTTTAAGCTATGCATTTGTCATGCTTCTTTGTGTTCAAAGCACTTACTTTTGTTTCCCTGGGGAGAATACCTGATGTCTTTTGAATTAGTTTAACTCCAGAATACTTGTAGAGCAGCACTCAGCAGTAACTAAGGATATATTGGGTCTCAAAGAGGGATTAAGTGTAGGTGTATGTAATCATGTGCAGCTTATCAGTAGCACTTTTCACTGTTTACAGTGTAAGTGAAGATTTGACCTAAAGCATTCTGGGTAGCTTGTCCTTTCTGGCTAAAAGATATGCTTCTGACTTTATGGCACAGACATGGTTTCTGGTTTGGTTGGTAGAATGTAGCCTTCTGTCTTCTAGACTCCAGATGGAAGAAATTAACATCAGAAAGGAGGCCATGTGTGACAATGAATTATTTTAATGTGGTTATCTGATTCATGACTGCAACAGTCACAAAGTAAGCATTGGTTTTACTTGTCTGTGATTCTGGAAGACAGTTTAGAACTTTCTAGAATATATATATTCTGTTTCATGAACTGAGAAATAAATTTCTTTCCAAGGAATTAAGGGCAATGATAAATTTGTAGATGTATCAGGGCTATGCCATAATCTTTTCCAGTTCTCTCCTTCCACTTTGTCAGGAATCAAATTTTACTATGTATTTAAAAATTAGGGCTTGCATGTAGAATATACCCCCACTAAAGCAGAAAAAATGCTGTTCTGAATGCGTATCAATAACCTCTCTTAAGTTAGTAGTCGGTGGGTTGCTGAAAATCTTATCAAGACCTTCTTGGAGAGTTAGAAATTACATTGCCTTATTTTCATTTAGACGTGATCAGGTTATAACCAAGAAGTTAATGGAGAGCTTGGTTTCAAACAGCTTCAGGGCTTTTCTTTTTTTTTTTTTTTTTTCTCCACTTGCCTTCTGTTTGTGCAGCCTAGCTCAGTGTAAACATACTCTCTCTCCAAGGCATTTGTTGAGTACTGACAATAAGGAATGCCATACTCATACCAAAGCCATGCAGGTGAAACTACAGTGGCATTCATTCTGATTAGGGCATTTCTCATCATAGTAAGATGAATTAGGTTATGTCTCCTAATCTTTAACCTCTGATTTCATGTTTCAGTCTTTGAGCCCGTTATATGTCAAAGAATAAAATTTGGTGAAAATTAAATGAACCTCAAAATGCCTTTTTTTTTTGCACACAGAATTGTGGATATGTGCATACCAAATAAATTACTTATGCTTGACAGTGTGAATTCAGAAAGTTTACCTTGTAAGTGTACATTAAAGTGATACATGCTGAACTGTCAATGGCCAGCATTTTCCCAAAGCACTAAGAGAAGTCTTAATTTCTTCAACAATACTGAATGTACCTCTGTGTATTAGGCTTTCTTAAGAAGGATACAGAGATACTGATTTCAAAATTGAGAGCTTATTCAGAGTATCTCTGAGATTGTTTGGGGAGAACAGTGTCAAGTTACTGATACCAGTGTTCACTTCAGCATGAAATGTCATCAGATATTGATTTGGAAGTTCTGCAAAAATGGGCAAAGAATTAATTTCTGTCATAGAATAGTTAGGGTTAGAAAGGAACTCAAGATCATCTAGCGCCAACCCCCTGCCATGAGTGGGGACACCTCCCATTAAACAATGTCACCCAAGGCTCTGTCCAACCTGGCCTTGAACGCTGCCAGAGATGGAACATTGTCACTTCTTTGGGTAACCCATTCCCGTGCCTTAGCACCCTCACAGTAAAGTACTTCCTCTTTTTATCTGATCTAAACTTCCTCTGTTTAAGTTTTAACCAGTTACCGCTTGTCTTGTCACTGCAGTCCCTCATGAAGAGTTCCTCCCTAGCATCCTTATATGCCCCCTTCAGATACTAGAAGGCTCCTGTGAGGTCCCCATGCAGTCTTCTCGAGGCTGAACAGCCCCAACTTCCTCAACCTGTCCTTTTATTTCTGTCTTTTTTTTTTTTTTTTCTTTTTTTTTTTTTTTAAACATATGCTTACTAGCTAAATAATGCAGAAGAACTTGTTCAAATTCTGGTAGAAATGTCTTAAAGAGCTAGTGATGGTGATTGGTACACAGTGATTGTATCACTTAGAACTCCCAGTATTGATTCCAGATACGGGTATAGGATTGTATAAAAGGAGCTTGAATGAGTCAAGCAAAGACATTTATAGCTCTTGTGAGTGTATATGATCACAAATCCTAATTCATGTGCATACAGAGTCTTCAGAGTATCTGTCTCCTGCATGTGGGCATAAAGGCAGGGTGTTAGTAATCTGTTCCCTTTTATCCTGCTGCTAATTGTAGGGAAGTGTGCCTACAGGATATCCTGTCAGTTTTTCTACTGCTGGACAAGCTCTCCCCATGTGTGCTCCTGAAAACATGAGCTTTGCTAATTATCCTCCACTTTGACATATAATAGCCAAAGCACTATTGCATGCTACGAAGCATGTTGCATTGTATATTCCACCCTTTGACCTCTGTCCTTTTGGTCTGTAAGCTACTTAATGGATAAATAGATGCATTGCTGCTTGTGTGGAAGTTATATAGCAGAGACAAGTGTGGTGAATAAATAATTTCCTTAGAAAGTTCGCAGCTGTAAGGTCACTGATTTGAAGTGTCACTTGCCAGAGCACGTAAAAGAAAATAGTCTTTTTGGACTTGGAGGATTTGGGAATCAGATCTGACTGAATGAACAAAAAGATACAATTCTGTTAGTTGCTGCAGTGAAGGCAACTCTGCTGGCAGTGAGAATTTGTAAAGGTGAAAGTTCTAAATGGAGCTTGGTATCTCATTAGAAGTGAGCAAGTGAGCACTGCACAAACCCAAGCCAATGGGCAGAGGGAAATAGCAGGAAATCATTGATCCCAGCCCAAAAATATGCCTGATAACCAAGAGCAATGTATAGTCCAAGACTGTATGCCATTGAAATAATTTTTATTATCATCATGAATGTTGGTGGAGTCATTTCTATCACATATGTACTTGAAAGAGTCTGATTTCCTGTTAAAATGCAGTTTATGGGGATGAGTCATTATCCCTAGAAGAAAACTGCTCCTCCTCCTTTTGACTATCACAGAAGGTATCTCCTTGCCTCTTGAACATGAAGCATGTTTTGTTGGTCTGTGTTTAAAAGCATGCAGGTCATCCTTCTGAGCTCAGTTACAATTTTTTATGGGTACTCACCTGGTACTCAGCTGACCAGTTGTTGAACAGCCTTGCCTTATGCTGTGCTGCTATGGATTGATAGTTCATTGCAGTTGTCTGTTGTAGGCTTCTTGTAGCTCACCCACCAATGCTTGCATAAGAAGAGAAATCAGACTGCTGGACAGAGCACTGTACACCCTTGCTTACTGCTCTCCTTAAGCAGAGCGTGTTAAAGTGTGAGTTTGTAGGGCTCAAATCAATGTGTACTAGTTGCTAGATGCTAGCTCTCAGGCTGTGGCGTATGTGAGGTAGGTTTAGCTCTGTGTCCTATTTTTGTGTCTTGGAGGTGCAAGAAGAATTTTGGCAGCTTGCTAGCTATAGTGGCAGAACTAGATCAGAGCCTGTAATGTTTGGAGGACATGAGTGAACATCATCTCCCAGGACACTGGATGGATGGAGTTAAGAGATTACCCTGTTATTACTGGCTGCCCACTCAGTTGAGTTTTGCCAGTTTGCCATGTTGCATTTTGTTGTAAAGCTTTTTAACAAGCTGCTAAATATAAAAGTAGGTCCGTTGGTTCCTTTAGAAGCAAAAGAGGGTAATAGCACCAGGGTGCAGGTGGGAGCCAACTTCTACGTTTAGTCTAGGGGAAGAGTTGAATGGTCCTTCTTAGCTTTGAATGGATTTAATAGGTCCTGTCTACTTCAGGTTAGGATTTGTGTTTTCATCTCCTCTTGAGCAGAAGGTTTGTGACCTTCAGCTTACAGGGTGGCTACTTCTGCATAGCCATGTGGCCAACTCATAGAAGCTAGCAAAAACTTGCTGTGGGATCCAGCTACTACAGTTCAGGATACTGCTAACAAAGCTCTATGAGGAAATGCAAGTCTGCTCAAAGCTCGCAGCATAGTAGAGAGCCATTCCATAGTCCACAGGAGCCAGATGGAATGTAGTTAGTGCTGTTTAGTGTGCTTCCTTACTTGCTGAGACCAGCTCAGTGGGTCAGTTGACTTGTCTCTCACTTCCCAAGGTTATGTTTGACACATGCATCCAGGCAGGCTGGTTTGTGAAATATGCTTCATCTGTTCCTCTTTTCAGAGGTGTCCAGCCCTTTAAAAGACCAAGTCAACTCTGTTTCTAGATTAGTGTGTCACATAGTCTGTTACCCTCCAGTAGGATTTTGGTAGCTTAATTTCTAATTGCATATCAAGGTCTCTGCTGGGAGATGTTGCATGTTTATAAAACTGAAAAGAGTGAGTGAGAGGAAATTTGTTGAAGGCGAACAAGTTTTGCAGTTTATTTTCTTACAGGATTTTGTTCAACTGTAATGTCAAAACGGTTTAGTTCAAGATACTTTAGCAAGGGGCCAGTGTGAAACATTTAAATTATTGATACTTCCATATTCTCAAGCTGAATATCTGCTTAGCTTTGAGAACTCGTGAAGACCTGCTGCATTTCTCCAATTCCATGGAATTGTAAAGCTCTTGGGCTTCCCTTGTACACTAGCAATGTAACCATCTGTTTCTTACCAGTTTGTGACCATTGCTTGATGTTCGGTGTTTGTAGTGACATGATCAAGTTTAGCTATGCTTCTGCTCTTGTTTAGGGCACTGCTGTCTGTCAACAAACATTGCTTACATCTAGGCTACCTCCTAACATTTCCATCACTGTTCTGGAAGTAATGCTACACTCAGCCCTTGCTGCTTCAGCTTTTGATAAGTTGCTCTGGGGTAGTGCAGGAACTAGCAGCATGTTGGACACTGTTCCTTGGCCCATGCCCCTCCTAGGATAATCCTGCTAGGTCTCTGAACTCACGTTCAACCCATGGTGTCCAAAACTGGGGGGAGGGGGGGCGGGAGGGGAGGAAAGAGTGATGCCGTTGAAGAGAAAGGATGGTTGCCATACTTTGCGGCTGCATTGTTAAAAAAGTAAGCATTCAGGACTGTGTAGGTAACTGACAGGTATGACTTTGTAACTTAGGCTGCATCAGAACCTTGGAGGACAAAACCCCAGCTTTGTCACTGACCAGTTAATCCTTAGAAAATAATTGATTCCGACTTGTTTAATATTTTGTTAATGTTTCATTGTCTACTTTGTGTAATGTATGCCCCAGGCATAGTACGTTTTATTTCCATAGTGCTCCAGATAGAATTTGAATGAAGTTTAGTTTCCAAATATCACTGTCAGTATGGAAACCTTCAGACTGAGTGCTCATGCTTTCCTGAAATAATTTCGTAATTCTTTTTGAAACTGATAATAGTACCGTTGTCTTGCTTCATGTAGAGCAAGTTGGGGAATTCAGAGGTGAGGGTGTAAGGTTTACACTGACTTCCTAACATTCAGTGTCTATTTGCCCTCTTGCCAGATATTTACTCGTTTTTATCTTTGTGGTTGGTTTTTCTTACCCTTGTAAGCCAAAGGTTTTTTTTTAATGTTATATTTAAAGTTAACAGTTCTTTAGGGTTATCATCAGAATAATTCCCCAAGCAGAGCTAACAGTTAAAATTGAATCTGTAAAATTTTACTGTTTAGTTTAAGAAACTTGTATGCTTGCACAGCTTTTTTGTTTTGCCTGTATTTCTGGACATAAATAATGCTAATTTTTAATCTTTCTCGTAAACTAGGCAAATGGTGGCTCGAAGTTTGCTGGACACTTTGAAGGAAGTCAGTGATGATGAGAGAGATTGTATTGCTGTGTTGGAGAGAATCAGCAGATTAGCTGATGATTCAGGTAGGTAGCATTAAACATTTTACTGGTTTAATGAGGGAGAGTCAGAATTGTTGAACCTCTGTTCAGCATAGGACCACTATGTTCTTTCTCATCTTCCATGTTCAAACTAGGCTACTGTAAAATTTCATTTTGGTAAATCATTCCTTCAAAGATGACTTTTTCCGTACTATTTTTTTCAAGAGAATTAAGCCCCTTCAAAAATGTAGTATTACAACTTTTCATCAGTACATTTTTTAATAACTAGCTATGTATTTCAGCTGCTGAGCAGATCTACGTAATTATTGTGGGTTTGTAAAACTTAATTTCTTGTATTGAAAGAATGTTGCAAAACATCTGTGCCAAACTTCTATTAGTTTTGATAGAATTTAAATGCTGAAGTTGTTCTCTTGGTCCCTTTGGGCAGCCAGGTGGGAAGGTAAGAGGGGCAGCAGGAATTGGTGACAAGATGCAGATACAGGCAGTGAATAGGAGTGTTCTGTAGATATGGAAGAGCTTTTGCTTGTGAGTATGTTGAGACTACTGAGTGCTTGGAATAAGGCAAAAGCAGTTGGAGAAAAATAAGAAGAAAAACAAGTAAAAGAAAATGAGTGTTTAAGAGATGGTGGACAAGTGGGTGAAGGGAAAAAAAGTGTGGGCAGAGCTGCAAAAAAAATCAAGGTTGAAGATGCTCTAGAAAGAATTAAGGATTTGATTTCAACATAGCTGATGCAGTTTGAGCACCTGAAGGAAGATGGAAGGTTTGAGCAGCAAAACATCACAGAAAATCAGAAGTTCACTTTTTTTGTTGTTGTAGAAGTGCTGTGGAGGGAAATTTATACTAAATCTTGTATGAGAAGAAAACATTTTATAATGCCTGTTAGTTTTTCTCCTTCTGGGATTGCAGAACATAATGCTTTCCAAGAGAAAAAGAGTATTCTACTGATTTATGTTATTCTGTCTTCATTGTCTTCATTTTTATCCTGGGGTTCAGCTGTAGCAGTCATATATGTGCTGCTACAGCTAAACCCAGGACAATTTAAAACACACATTTTTACTTTTCTGAGGGAATGTCCTTGTTAAGTCATGAAAAATTGCTTATTGTAAGAAGTGCACAATTGTATTGATTATCTCTCCAAGGATTCTGTAAGAGGAAAAATGGTCACTATTCATTTAGTATTAAATGTGTCTTTAATTGACAACAGTGGTGTGCTACTGTTTCTAGAGTGCTTTCCTATCAAAGTCTTGCTTCAAAATCTGTATATGTTAGCATTTTTGAGCATCAGAAACTTTCTGAAGCTTCAAGCTCGGAAAATAGGACAGCTGTTTCCTGGGGGAAAATGGCCTTGTGAAGCAATTTTTTAGCCTTAGGCTTTCCGTTGGTGACCAAGTTTGCTTGGATAGAAGTGGAATAGCAGTCAAGAGTTGAGCTGAAATCCATTTGTTTCCTTTAACAGGGGTGGAGTACATTTTTAGTCAGGGTTGATATTTTCTCAGTGTCAGTAACAGAAGCATTTCAGGCTTTTCCTGCATTGTAGAAGTTGTCTCAGATCTGCCAAACTAGTAGCACTGGATTCTGCACCTGGCCCGCAAATGAAGTTTCTGTAAACTTAACTTGAGTCTTGTGCCTCGAGCAGTTGCAGTATTTGACTTAACCTGTTTCTGTAAGACAGGTTATTAGAATATCCTTGTGTCTTAAACCACGAGAAAATTCATTAGGGAACTAGATCTGCTTTGTGCACTAATGCATATGCTTCACTATTATTCAAACTACAGCACAGTGGACTTTGCTTTTTTTGGGGGGGAGAGTGATGGGGTTTGGAGTTTTTGGTTAAGGTTGCTATTACTAGGCTTGGTTTTAATTTTTCTCTTACCTGATACTTTTTACCATTTATGATACCTGTTTCTGACCTGTTCTGTAAAACAAACAAAAAAACCAAATTAAAACAACAAAACAACCAAAACAAAGTTTCTCTGTTTTGACTTGCTTGGTTGGAGCCACATATCTGTATGGTCATCCTGAAGTCCAGCTGTCATGTTTAAATTCATAAATAAATAATCGTAAAATCACGGTATGATTTAGGTTGGAAGGGACATTAAAGATCATGCAGTTCCAGCCCCCTGCCATGGGCAGGGACACCTTCCAGTAGTCCAGGTTGCTTAAAGCCCCATCCAGCCTGGCCTTGAACACTGCCAGGGATGGGGCAGTCAGCTTCTGTAGGCAAATACAGACTGCTGGGAAGTCAAACTAAACTATATACTGGTCATCTTGTTTCTAATAGGTGATATTCATTAGTCTTACACAATACCCATTCTCTCTGTGCTACTGCTGCTGTTACCTGAATACAAGTACAGCAGTGAACTAGAAATAAGCCGTAGTTTGTCCTGCAACTTCAGAAGTCCTGTAGTTTGGCTCATGTCATTCAGACATGGTCTTTGCTTGAAAAAGAAACATATTTAGGTTGTTTTAGGGTTTGTGTTGGTTGTTTTGTGTGCATGTTGGGTTGGGGTTATTTTAGCTGCTTTTTTTGTTCAGTTGGTGTTGGGTTTTTTTTTGTTAAATAAGCTGTGGCTACAATGAGACAGCCATTTCTGAGTTTCAGAGCAAGAGAATTTCAAAACAGTAATTACTGTTATTCTTTATATACTGCAGTAACACTTTTAGAAAGCTGCATATCCTCTCTGTTGCACTAAACTGCATTAATGTGAAATAAAAATTAATCATTACTAGAAAAAGATCTGTATCCAAATACATGATTGCAGGAGGGGAGGTACGAAAAATCATGAGACTATGGCTTTGTATGATTGACACAGAACTTCACATCCCAACTGGGTAGCCAAGACCTTACATTCTTACATTTTTGAGGCATGATGGCAAAGGAAAATATCAACTCTAAAACTGTTTTTAAAAAAACTGTTGACAAAAAATGCTCAAACAGACAGCTTTTGATGGAAACCCATGTGGGCTCTTTGAATAGCGTCTTACTAATATGGCTAATTTATGAAGGTTTCTTTTGGGGAAAATAATTGAGTGTTGTCTATACTTGAAAAAAATGTTAAGTGGTGTTCTAATATCTGTGAACAGTCAGTGTGCAGGTTGCAGGTGAACACACAGTGAGTTGTAGTGAAATGTATTTTGTGAAAGCCAGTTCTGACTACTATTGTGTAACTGCACATACAAATTATATAAAGTGGGTCTTCTCCTGACAGGACAGTTTGGACTCTTTCTAATGAATTAGTCCCAGATTGCGTGTGGCTTTTGCAGCCTTTGCTGCCTTCAGAGTATGTTTCTGCTGTGGAAAAAATACCCATTTCAGGTAATACTGGAAATGAGTTGCTCCAAGTGTTGATGGAGCACAGGAATGCTGTGCTCTGGTGTCATGGCCTGCTGTATGTAAATAGCAGCATGGAGTTGCTGGTAAGTGGAGGAAGCCGATCAGTATCTGCTGGAGAGTGGTCTGCTGCCTGAAGCCCACTTACTTCACAGAGGAACTTTCTCTGAATCTCAGTTGTTTGAAAGGCTTACTTTCTTCAGTAGTTTTCTTAACTACTGTAGCTGTGTGTTACTGCCAAGTCTGTGATTTTGGGTGTTTCTCAGTCCTTCCAAACTCTGGAGTTCCCTTACCGACTTTGACAGTGATTTCTTTGGAATAGCTACAGCTGACATCCCTTGTATTGCTTTTGAGTCTCCTTTGTAATTTCTGTTTCTTTAGGGATGTCGGGTATGGTTTCCCACTTAGATGTTTTTATGGTGTCTTTGAATCTATAGAAGCTAAGAATCAGCTTGGCATAGAAGCCCAGTGTTTGACAAATCTTAACTTATCCCACATAAATCCCTGCTAAAGATAAAATGCTTATCTTTGTGTTAAAACAGCTGGGCCTTCTTCATTCTCAAATGTAGGCCAGCCACAGACTTCATCTGAGCTTGAGCAAGGACCTTATGTCTGTCTTTTTCACTGAAGTAAACTAGTATCATTCAGACTTTTTTGGTACCAGCTTGTGAATGGCTTATATGATACGAGGCTTCATCATTGTGTGTACAAGTATGATTAATTGGCTTTGAAAGTTAGCCATAGGCAGAATTATTGCAAGAATGATAAGAAATCATGGGGAGGGGGGGAGGGAGAAGGGAGGAGTGACTTCCTAGAGAGCTGTTGTTTATTTGACTCTATATAAACAACTGGGATTTTTTTTCTCCTGAATGACCAACAGTCTCTTTACTGCATAGAATCAGTTGTGAATGCAGTTTGCAAAACAAATTGACTTTAAAACAATTATTAGAGTAATTGGTCATTAAGTTTTGAAGCTGTATAATCAGGCTTAATGCGGATGGCCTCATGCCCTTAATTACTTAATAGAGTGCTTAACTTCTGTTGGTAAGACCATTTCAATTGGTGCGGTTGGCATAGCGAAACAATACCTGTCAAATAGCACATACTGCAGCATTGCATTTAACAAAATCCTGATAAGTAAGCAATATTAATGGGAATTTTCCATGATGGTGTGGATGGATTTTTCATACCACTTCTCCTGTCTGCAGCTACACATTTTGCTTTGCTTGATGTGATCCTTTTTTCTTTCTCCATTCATTTGATGGATGACTAATGGTGACATTACCTTCTCTCATTAGTCTGTATTTCATTCCTCGCTCTGCCAGTCAGTAGTGAAGTCCATTTCTGGTTAGTAAGAGTAAAGAACCTGGCTACTGAAGCAGCACACGCACTGGACACATCAGGCCTTCTGATGGGTTGTTAAACTAAAAGGGACAGGTTCTAGTTACAGTGCATTTTGCTTGCCTAGATTTTCTTGGTCTTCAAAAAAGGTAGGGAAGTTGGAGGGACGGATGAAACGGGAAATGATGGAAGTTGAAAATACGGATTACACTAGAAGGAAAAAAAAAGGGGGAAGGGAAATTTTATTTGGGAAGTAAGTAGATGGATAAAGTTTGAGTTGACAAACTGAAGAATTTATATAAACTTTGTGTTTGATCATGTAAATTGCATTATTTGGGAGCGGACATGTATACAAATCCCATACTATTGCCAAGCTGTAATCATCTTGGTGTGCTGTGGACCTTATATTCAGGCTGAATGCAGAAGTGAGGGTCTTTACAGGGAGAAGGGCATGGAGGTGTCTTCTGCACTGTTTATTTCTCTCTTCAATACTTTAACTTGCCTTTTACCAAATTAATTTTTGTTTTTGAAAGAATGAAAATGTAAATGCAAAATGATGCACTTACACCATAACTTTTCACAACCCTTAATAAGAGACCAAATATTAATATTATTAATACTCAGGTGTACTTAAAACATTCATAAAAATTATTGGTTAAAGCAGCATTACCATCACCAGTAGCTGTTCTTCATATACATTTTCAGAACACAGAAACGTTACAGGCCCTCACAGATGTAGAGGAAATCGCTGCTTTTATTCCAGATTGGTCATTCCAAGATAGAAGAAATTTTGCAAAGCTTTCATTAAATACCGTACATTGTTTGAAATAAGTGTAGTTGTGAGCTTGCTCTGGAATAATTGCTTCACTTACAAATAACTGTTCTGGAGCAATTAGTTGGTATTATGCTGTGGAGCTCTGCAGTAATCCTCTTGTAATTTCCAGTATCCAGCTAACTGTGGTGCTTTATTTCCTCAGAGCCTCAGCAGGGATGAAATAAACATTACACACTCATATAGGAAAGTTAAGTATATGTGCTTGGAGTGGCTAGATGAGTATTGTGGCATTTTGCTTACGTGAGAGATGGTGTGTAATTCTGGGGGAAATCTGTTTTTTCATGCGTGAGGAAGGAGCAGTTAATTTACTTCTATGATTTTGAAGTCGGTTTGGGAATTTGATTTATGGAATAGCTAAAACTGAAGGTTGGTGTGTGCAGATCAAAGTCTGCCCAGGTTCTGAAGATGTTGGTTGGAATATATTGCTGGCTTCATGTGGTCTAGAAATAGAACAGTGTCATTTTATTCTAGCAACTGATTTTCAAAATTATTTCACAAACAGAAGAAATTGAAGTCTTTTCACTTTCTTCTGTCATTCTCATAGTTTTGCTTGTTTTCTAAGCATCAGTTCAGTATAATTCTGTATCTAGGGGGGATAAACAAGACCTAGAGTCAAACAAAGTGCTGATGACTGAGAAAAGCAAGTATGTCTTTGCTTCTGAAATCTAACTTTTTTGTATTAATACTTGTTTCTGCATTTTTGTTTTGACAAGTTGCAACATTTTTTATTTTCTTGTAACCTGTTACTTTAGTGGCACAGTCTCCTACCTTCAGGAGATAGTTTGAAAAGAGCAGCATTTAAAAATACTTCCCCTGCCAAATGGAAAAATACTCTTCTGAGCAAATGCTATGGAGAACCTAATTGTACCCAGTGATTTTTCCAGTGTGCTTAAAATAGAAACTTTCTGTCTTGATGTGAAGCAAAATTCTCCACCCAGATTTTGTTTATACTGTGTGAAAGCCTGGTCCTGACTGTATTTTACAGTGCAAAATATATATAAGACAGATGTATTCCTCAGTTGGATGAGCTTATGCTTTAAGAAACTGTGTAATTATTTTAACTGATAACTGCCATGCTCTGTTCACTGTGTTGATGTCAAAACCAGAAACTTTGTTACAAACAACAGGAAAGTTTAAACTGAAATGGCAGACGCTATATTGTATTGAAGTCTGCTGGGATCTACTTGGATCTGCCACCCATCTAAGCTGAAGGCAAAGCTGAGGAATGTACAAAGGGAGAGAGAAAGTGCTTTATCTTTAGTGGAAATTTTTGGCATTGTTGCTTGGATCTTTAGGAAACATAATGCAAGGAAAAGCTGTACTGTAACCCCATCAGGCTGCAAGATTAGGTTCTATTCAGTACACACTGGAACATATGCTTCAGCATTTGGAAGAATTGAGCTCTTATCTAAATTGGTAAGGTTAAGGTTCTTGCATAGCAGCAGTAATTCCCCAGAACAGCACAAATGCCTTTTTGATAGTGAATTATGGTGTTGGGTTACACAGCCAGTTACATACACAGTACTCATTTGTTGGTTTGAATTGACCTTAGTAAGATCATAGAACCATGTACTTAGAAGTCAGGGAATGTAAGAACTAAGGTGACTTTACAGTTCTAATTCTTTCCTAGGCATGAATTTTTCAGATCTTTAATTGCATCATCTCATCTGTCTGTATTCCTCACAAAGCCAGAGCTTGCTTAGTAGCTCAGGAAGAAGGGGGCTCACTTTACATGATCAGCTCTTCCCTATTGTCAGGGGGTGTGGCTGCTGTCTAAAGTGATGCATAATAGATGAGCCCTGTTCTGAAGAAACAAGGATCTTATCTTTTTGGTAGTCATTGCTATCCTACTGGAGTGCTTCATAAAAAATTTATGAATTCGATTTCACAGCAAGCCTAGGCAATTTGGGGAAAGAAAGTGTTGCTATTGCTTTACCTGAGGGTAGGCAAACTGTAGAGGTATCAAAGTCAAAACAGCCTGCCCATTTTTAGTGTCTGAAGCTTTATACATAGCTCTTGATATGCTTAATACGTAGCTCTTGTTGACTTTGATTGCAGTGGTGGTATTCAGCCATGATGACACAAAATTTGGACTGCAATCAAGTAAGTAGTGTGCGTTTACTCTGAAGAGTCTGGCTTGAGTATTTTACACAGCTTCATGCTAGGCAAAGGAATGAACTGGTTTTCTCAGTGTTTTGCTTCTTTCGCTCTGATGATACGTTTCGGTAATATTGCAGTAAGCAGTCCCAGCACCCTCTTGTACCATCACTTGCCTTCTATCATCAGATAGTTCTGCTACTTGGGGGAAATGTGTGATTGCACAGGGAAACCAATCTATGTGTCAGTTCTTGCTAGTTAATCACGCTGCCGTGGTGGGGCAAAAGCTGTGTCAGGCAGATCAGTTCTTTGATACAGTTTGTTGTCTGGCTGCACAAACAGTTGCATTGGCATAATAGAAGCCACAAGCTTTGGGTTTAGGAGGGTGGGAACTGCCTGAAGCAAATTTGGAAACAATTTAAGAAGCACTGCTGCCAAACCTGCAGCCTCAGCCAGATTTATCTTCCTCACTCTCTCTTCCCGCTGTCCTTCCCTACTCCCAAGTCATTGTTTGTCTGCTGCAAGAAATGAGGCAGAAGTCCTAAGAAGTGAGAACGAAATCCTAGTGTTAAGTGTTGTGACAGAAGCCTCTTGTACCCTTATTATGGGTATCTTGTACCCTTATCATCCAGGATCTTGTCCTGGGCATGTCTTGAAATAGCAGACTTATGGGAAAGGTGGAAGCGATTCCCTCCAGCCCTGGCATTGGGCCCTGGTTCCAGTTTCTTATCCAGCAAGTTCCATTCTCCCTGCTAGTCTTATCTCCTTGTCATTTGCCTTTCAGCCATCCATCTCTCCTTGCCCAGCCCAGCCTGATGGTTCCTCATTCTGCTGTTTCCTGTCTGCAGCCATTTCAAAAGAGTTGCTCTTGGGTAAGGGGCTGTGCACAGTCGTAGCAGCAGTGATGATGGCTTTCTCCATCTCAGGAAGGAAGGACTCTTCTCTGTAGTTGCTGTGCTCTCTGTTGGCTACTAGGAAGGTGCAAATGGAGGATGTTTTCAAGGCCTCTTAGCTTAACCCATCTTTGGGTGGGTTATCACACAGATGGAAAAGCCATGCTGAGGTGTAAAAGGATTACTTTCTCTGGCACATTTCAAGTTCCTCTTCCAGAAGTGAAGAAGCTAGGCCATGCCAGATAGGAGGACCAGAATACCATGTAGGAAGAGAATAGGTGTTTTTGCCAACTTTAGTCTTGAAAATGGCTGATCTCGTTTGGTTGTGTGTGAGACTGTGATAAGGAGTTCCCCTCAGTTAATTTCTTCTCATTGGTATCAATTTTGGGTTGACTTTCTGGTTAGCAGGTTTCTTTAGAGTAAGGGATGCACTTAGGGAGTTCAGACAGATTATGATATTTGTAATGTTTGGTGATTTGCTCCCTTATTTTTGACTTGTTCCCATTACTGAGAATGTTAGAACTCTCTTTTTAGTAGTTTAGCAGCACAGAGTGTAGTTGTACCTAGTTTTGACAAAAGATGGTGCCTGTCAAAATGAACCTCGACAGAAACACACTGACATGAGCCCTTGAGAAACATACTTTGTATGTATAGAACCAGCTTATTCTAGCACTATGCTTGTAAACATTTATTATGCCTTTTTTTTTTTGTTTTATTGTGACCCTGACAGAGCCAACAGTGCGGGCAGAACTGATGGAACAGGTGCCTCATATTGCTATGTTCTGTCAAGAGAACAGACCTTCAATCCCATATGCTTTTTCCAAATACTTACTGCCTATTGTGGTACGATACCTCGCAGACCAGAATAATCAGGTAAGTATCCTTTACAAATAGTTTGTTTGCTAGTTGAATATACCTAATGTGATGCTGTATTCAAATAACATATCACCATATGAGTGTGTCGTATTTTGGAGTAGGAAGTTTGAATGGACATGAAATACATGGCACTCTGAACTTTAATTAAAGAAATTTTCCAACATCTTTTTTCCTTGAACATAATCTGTTCTGATTTGGGTCCCTTTAGCTGGTATTATATTTTCATGGGCAAAATCAAGCAGTCATTTTGATAAGCTTACATAATTTAAATTCTGGCAAAAAAAATAACAGGTCACAAAAACCTGACTCCTTAATATAATTAATTTTTTAACACCATTATGTACCTTCATGACCAGTTATTTGTGTATCAATTCAATGAACTTCGGGATTCTGTGTTTTGTTTCTTTACATGTGTGAGTTAGCTTGCCTAAAGCTTTTTTTGTATGCTTTTTGAATTTTTAAATAATTTTTAAGTAAGAGATTACATATTTTAGATTTTGTGCCTCTTGAGTGTTACTTCTTTTCCCTGGCCTTTTCCAGATTTTCCATAATTAAAATGAGTCATAGAATCATAGAATAGTTAGGGCTGGAAAGGGCCTTAAGATCATCTAGTTCCAACCCCCTACCATGGGCAGGAACACCTCTCACTAAACCATGTCACCCAAGGCTCTGTCCAGCCTGGACTTGAACACCGCCAGGGATGGAGCGTTCACAACTTCCTTGGGCAAAATACATACCGAAACCTGTTTTTCTTAGTAATATACATGAATTTATACATGAATTTGCTGTTTTGCTAATTTATGTACAATGTAACAACCGTACTTCTGCTTGATATTCTCCTGCTAGCAGATCCAGTGATTCTTTTCATCATCTCAACCTCTGGTACTCCATAGTTCATTTGGCTGGTTTGTTCCAAAATAAAGATCTCCAAAGATGTTTTCAAAATTATTGCATTGCAGTATGTATTCTCTTGTTGTATGTAATGCTTTCTCTTCTGATTAAATTCCTTTTTGTTAGAGGCAGGAGTTGCCATGTATGGTGCCAGTTATTAGTGGCTACCTTATTTTTGTACAGTCGTTGTTCTTTTTCCCCAGATAGGACTGAACAAAATAGTGTCTCAGCATTTAAAATACATTCGAACAAAATAGTTACGCAGTGTCAGCCAAACACTTTGATCTCAGAAAAAGAGGATTTGTTTTAAATTCACATTCCTTAAAGCTTTGTTACTCTTAGTTAGTTGTCCTGCTTTGCTTTATGTATTTAATGAACTCTGCCATAACTACTTTTTTTGATGCTGCAGTCCTCTGTTTTGGGAAGTATGTTGGTGGACACTGCCTTAGTTTACAATGTGCAGTTGTTCTTCAGTTCAAACACAGTTTGTGTCAAAAATGAAGTGTTTGCAGAAGTGCTTTTGGAGCATTTGTCCTCTTGCAGAGTGCAAGTAGTATAGGTGTGTGACAGTATAGGTACGGATTCCAAAATACAGAACATTTATTCAAACAAAAAACCCCTCTCTTTGAATTCCTTGGTTCTTTTGTCTTTTCATGATAGGTAAGAAAAACAAGCCAGGCAGCATTGTTAGTTCTCTTGGAGCAAGAACTCATAGAGAGATACGATGTGGAGACCAAAGTATGCCCTGTTCTGATAGATCTGACAGCTCCAGACAGCAATGATGATGTGAAGACGGAAGCCGTGGCTGTAAGTAACACCAGTACTAAATCACACAGTATAAAATTTGCTTGAATGCTTGATACTCCAGTCATGGTAGCATGTTTCCAAGTTGCATGTCCATGTGTTATTAAAGAGAAAAGAATTTTCAATAACATGATGTGCATACAAATGAAAAGTAAACGTAAAAGCCTCTGCTTAACTGACATGGAATTGTGTGTTGTGCAAGCATCCCTGATTAGTGTCTGTCTTGCCTTTAGATAATGTGCAAAATGGCCTCCATGGTGGGAAAGGACATCACAGAAAGACTTGTTCTTCCTAGGTTTTGCGAGATGTGCTGTGACTGCAGAATGTTTCATGTTCGTAAGGTATGAGTTATCAGCATCTGGTCTGGATTGTCTGTGAAAGGAGTGTCATGAACTTGGAACTTGCATTTGGCTAAATGGGTTTTTCCTGCAAGGTCTCATTTGCGACATACATAAGTGAAAGCAATGGGGCTTCTTTGTAGCTCACCTTTCCACAGATTTTATATTTGACACTTGAGTTTTTACCTTTATTATCAGAAATAAAGAAGAATCTGCCTGTCCTATGATTGTGTAGGTGGTTACGAAAATGTGAACCAGCTGTAACTGATATAACATCAGCCACCTGAGCTTATATGGTAGATTGTAGATAAGATTCAAGATGCTCGTTAAGATGGAATAAACCAATACTCTATCATAGTATTTGGGTGCTGAGGCTGTGTTCTGGTTTCACCCTGCAATTGCACAGTTTGTTTTCTGTGATAACATCCTGTATTCTTTAATCTGACAACACTTTAAACACATTTTATTCTTCCCTTTTGCTTAAGTTCTGGGATGGTTCTTTCATGATTAAAAAAGGCTGTTTAAGCTTGAAATGAAGAAAACAATGTATAATTTTTTTTTTTTAACCATGGTAACTGATGGAATGGGGAAGTAGTTGGTGCTGATTTTATACTGAAGCCTGGGTTTATGTTTTTAAAAGCTGTTTATTTTTTTGTGTTGATTTTTGTTTATTGTATTGAAACTACAGTCTTAGTGGTTACTTTTTTCATTTTGTCTACAAGGTATGTGCAGCCAATTTTGGAGATATCTGCAGCGTGGTTGGGCAGCAAGCCACCGAAGAAATGCTGGTAAGCTGTTTTTTAATACTTCTAATATAAGTCAATATTGGAGCAGGGCAAGGTACAGGAGAAAGGCAGCTAAAATGATTAGACGACTACTACATTGCTTTAGTAAGAAAAGACTAAACAAGCAGATACTCTTCAGTTTTGCTGATGTGAGGTTATGATTGATGTTTACAAAATCTCAAAGTTACTATGAAGGCAGCATTCTTACTTGCCAAGGTACACAGTCTAGAGCTAAGGGGTACTCAATTTTAGAGCTGGGAGAAAAATTAAACCAGACTGAAGAAAATATTTTGAGTGGTGGAGGCAGAGATTAGTATTTGCAACTTCAGAAATACATTAGGCAAGAAGTAGGCAGAAATGTGTCTTCTAATGTCCATAAATGAGTGAGAGATTGTGGATACAGGAGGAGCATGGGAGGTATTGACTGCTAGAAGTGGCGAGGCTTATGTGTTCTGTTTCTAAATGGCATCACTTAATGCTGCTGTTCATTGATTTAATCTTTTAAAGTCAGTTTTCCTGACTCTAATAAAGCCTCACAGACCTCCTGGGAAAAAGGGGAAGAGAAAGAAAGGTAGAGAAAAGAAATCAATCTGGGCAATAACAAATGAAGTCAAGGGAAGAGGTGCAAATTGAAAATGGAAAAGGAGGGAGCTGGATGGAGCAGGGAGTAGTAAGTAGAGGATCATTAGCAGTGCCCCCTTTCTCCTGGTGGGTCAAAAGAGCTGGTGGATGTTCCTAGGCTAAGAGACATGACAGGACATGACAGGGCTAGGGAACAGAAATCGACCTGACAATTGCTGGGCTCCTTCTTCAAGCTTTTTCCTTCTGGGGATGTGAACAGTGAGTTTGTGGAGGGCCAAAAGACTTTGAGTTAGTGCCATGGATTAGTGAAGAACTTAGATGCATGACTTCAAAAAAGAGTCAGTATCATTTTGCAGATGAAGTATTGGGACAGGCAGGTCTAGTGTGACCCTCAGGGCATTTCTTTCACATTCTTGCAGCATCTGCTGCATTTTTCTCTTGGTACTGTGGGATTCAAGCCATTTGATAATGAAGTATCATTGTGCAAACTTACATCCCGTATGTTTCTTGATTTGGGATGTAAATTGATTTCTCTCCCACAAATGATCTCTTAGTGATATATGTAATAAATTGGATTAAAACTTTGTAGAGTATGCAGTTAAACAATGAAACAAAAGTTATTTTATGTGAAAGCAGTAACATGGCTGGGATGGTTGGGGATCTCTTTCCGTAATAGAAAATGCCATTTTCTGCTCTTTTTGTATAATTGAAAGAAAAAAAAAAAAAAAGGAGCGGAATGCTGAATGGTTTTAGATAAAACTTCAGTTTATAACATAAATGGTTTTTTAATCAGAAGCAAAGTCCAGAAAACTTTGCTGCAGAAAGTAGGAACAGCTGAAGATCAATAGAGCTGTAGCAGCAGTCGTATTACTTTCAGTACTGCCTACTGAAAGTGAAGGCAGCCATGTGATGACCTGCATGTCTTTGCTTCACTAGCACTGTCCGCCATTTCATCCTTACTGTTACCATTTCCAAAAAACCCAGGCACCTGACCAACTTCAGAATACTTCAGTTTTATTAGTAAACCACCAGGTCTGTTCAGACCTGTTTGCTTTTGCACCAAATGCAATGTTTCTGTCATTTCCCTGTTCCTTTATGCATTTAAGTTCTGGTTTATATGGTAGGTGGTGACAGAGGGTGATAAATCCAACCATGATGAGTTGGAAAAGAAAAGGTTGTTTTTGTTTCTGAAGATGTTCTTTCGCATTTCAGTGAGACTTACAAATACAGACACACACGTATAAATATAAAAGGAGGTTACAAAATTAATACTTTCTTGCTCTTCTTCACACAGGTGAATTGTTCTTATCTGTATCCATAAGTAACATGAGAACAACTGATTTTAGAAGGGTGGTGCTACTGAATGTGTGCTCTTTGTCTTGCAAATATTAAACTAATATATCTGAGTGTGAGGAGAGAGAACCAGATGCTAAGACTTGCAAATTTACTCACTATGTTCCTAACAGCTGCCGAGGTTTTTCCAGCTCTGCTCTGATAATGTGTGGGGAGTTAGGAAAGCCTGTGCTGAATGCTTCATGGCAGTTTCTTGTGCAACATCACAGGAAGTCCGGAGAACAAAATTGTCAGCCCTTTTTATTAATTTGATTAGTGATCCTTCACGATGGGTAAGAATTGCTTTTTATTTCTTGAATAGCTGTCATATGTAAAGGATTTTACTCTGATACTCCATATAGGACTTCTCCCCATTGATGTGGATAACACAACTTGTCTCATGCACCTCAAACAAAATTCTTCTCAGACTGCTTAGTTTGTCAATGGGTGTAGGAATTCCCTCACATTTTCACTGCAGTGTATCAGAAAAACTGTAAGGGGGATAGCTTTTCTTAGCTATGGAACTGCCTGTGACTTAACATTGCTGAAAATTATCAACAAACTTGGAAAATTGCATGTGATGCATTTGTATTTCTTGAGGTCCCCTACCACTGTCTCCTGTTTTGGGGAGCAGGGAGTGGAGTGTGGTGGTGGTGTTTGTTGGTTTTGGGTTTGTTTGGTTTTGAGCTGGGTTTTGTGTGTGTGGTGCTTTGGTTTTTTTTGGTTGTTTGTGGGGTCTTATTTGGTGTGGGGTTTTTATTTCATTTTTGTTTCATTTTAATTTTTTTTTTTATTTCATTGATTTGGTATTTGGTTTTGGTATTTTTTTTTTTCTTCTTTGTCTTCAAATCATGTTAAGTATTTTCTATCAAGCAGATGACTTGTGAGATCCAAAAGTAGATCTAGTAGATCTCTTGCACAGGAGTAGGAGCTTATGGGTTCTGGCAAATCATGCAAGTTGTAGCCCAGGAAAATTAAGCAAATAATAATAAAAAAAAAATAGGTAGATAATTATTAGGAAGAGGAGAATAAATAGTAGGAGAAAGGAGGAACAAAGTAGCAACATGGCCAGATAGGAAATGGAAAGAAATGCAGAGCTTATCATCAATCAAATTTATAGTAATGAAATGGCTGTTGACAGCACATAATTTTTATCCTTTCAAGTTAAATTGAAAGCTCAGCTGAGAATTTTTACCTGCTTCTGCTTTCTAAATAAAAATTATTTCTTCAGTTGTGGGAAATAGGCCTGTCAACCTGATTACCATGATTTAGCTGGTTTTACCCTGCATATTCTTAACTTTTTTTTTTTTTACCTAGCACTTTATGTACACTGACTGACTCTTTCCAGACAAGAGCCTGTGCTGTTGCTTTCCTCAGTAGGCTTATGACTCTTCCAGTTCGTAGTAGCAGGCATTTATGTTTTATTGGGCAGGTGTGATTTATGTGTATAAATAACTTCTCTTTTTTTCTCACCTTGTGGACCCTTTCCACTAGGTACGCCAGGCTGCTTTTCAGTCTCTGGGGCCTTTCATATCAACTTTTGCTAATCCATCCAGCAGTGGCCAGTACTTCAAAGAAGAAGATGGTAAAACCCCAGAAGATGGTGGCTCTGTGCAGGAAAACAGGTAAAGAATTTACTAAATCTACAAATTATTTTTTGCTCCTTATTTTTTTTTTTTTGGTATGAACTGCAAGTTTAAGAAAATTAACCTTCCTGTATGAATTGTGTATGTATCTTGGTAAGTGGAAAGATCTGAAACTTCTCATCTTGCTTCACAGACTGACAAAATTTTCAGTTATGTACTAAAAAGACTTGACTATTCAGTAACTTAAGATACCTTAGGATATGCTTTCTGTAATGAAAAAACTGACTTAAACAAGCGAGAGCAGTGGATATAGACTACCTAGATTTCGGTAAGGCTTTTGACATGGTCTTCCATCAGATCCTCATAGAGAAGCTGATGGAGTGTGGGTGAACAAGGAGATAGTTGGGTGGATTGACAGCTGGCTGAATGTCTGGGCCCAGAGGGCACTGCTCAGGGACATGTAATTGGAAGCCAGTAACTGGTCATGTACCTCGGGGGCCAGTGTTGGGTGCAGTCCTTTTTAATGTCTTCGTTATTGATCTGGATGGTGGAGCAGGGTGTGCCCTCAAGTTTGCTGGTGATGCAACCTGGTAATTGTGGCTGATGTGCCCAGGATCGAACTGCCATCCAGAGGGGCCTTAGGCTAATGAAGTGGGTTGGCAGGAACCTGTTGAAATTTAACAGGGGGAAATGTAAAGTCTTGCGCCTGGGGGGGTACAGCCCCAGGCACCAGTACATGCTGGGATCTCACCAAGTGGAGAGCTGCTTTGCAGAAAAGGCTCTAAGGGTCATAGTGAACACCAGGTTGACCATGAGCCAGTAACGTGCTCTTGCTGCAAAGAAGGCTGGTGGTATCCTGGGCTGCATGAGAAGTGTTGCAAGAAGCCCAAGTGAGGTGATTCTTCCCCTCTGCTTGGCACTGGTGAGATCACAGGTGGAGTGCTGCATCCAATTCTGGGCTCCTCAGTGCAAGCAGACATACTGGAAAGAGTCCAACGGTGGTAATGAAGGGCCTGGAGCATCTCTTCTGTGGGGAGAGTCTGAGAGAGCTGGGACTGCTCAGCCTGGAGAAGAGAAGGCTCAGGGGGCACCTTATCAGTATGTACAAACATCTGAAGAGAGGCTGCAAAGAGGACAGAGCCAGGCTTTTTTCAGTGGTGTGCAGTGCCAGAACAGTGTGCAGTGGGCACAGTCTGAAACACTAGAAGCTCCCTCTGAACATCAGGAAAATATATATATACATATAATTTTTTTTTATTATTTTCTTAACACCTGTTGAGGAGTGATGGAGCATGGGCACAGGTTGCACAGGGAGGGTGTGGAGTCACTATCCTCCAAAATATTCAAAAACCCTGAACAAGTACTTTTGGGTGGCTCTGCTTCAACAGGGAGGATAGCCCAGATGGCCTCCAGAGGGCCTTTCCAACCTCAGCCATTCTGTAATTTCTGTGATTTATTTTGCCATGCTATAAGTAAATCTAGTTTCATAAATACCAAGCTGATAGCATGTGTGTGACTTCTCAAGAGCATCTGTTTGCAATGAGTATATTTTGTTTTTTAAATATTCAATTGCTTTGGCACTCAACAGTGAGCAAGTCAGGACTACAGAAGATGTTACAACAGAGGACGAGCACAAGACAGAGGATCTGTCTTCACATGTTGATAACAATGATTTTGCAACAAAACTTGAAAATGCCATGGAAGATCAAAATACAGTGTCAAATCACTCCCAGAGGGAAAGTGTTTTCCAGACTGAGTCATCCTTCCATTGCACTTTGTCTTCGGAATCTTGTGGGGAAATAGTTGATGAGAACAAGCGAAGTTCTCATTGCTGTACAGCAGGTCTGCGGGAGGCTGGGCTGAATTCACGGGAAGCCTCTCTGTCAGAGCAGGAATTGTACAACTCTTTCCATTTCTGGAGGACTCCACTTCCTGACATAGATATTGACCTTGAGCTTCAGCAGACTTCTGAGATAATACTTGATAGAGAAATTCAGGAACTCACTATGAAAGTATCTTCAAACATTCCTATGACAAAAAGGAAAGAATTGGAAGAAATGATAGAAAATTTGGAACCCCATATGGATGATCCAGATGTTAAAGGTAATGATACTGAAGCATTTTTAGTGTTCAGAGGTACGGATATGTCGCTTTAGCAGTATGGGTTTTAACCTTAAGTACTGCTTTCTCCTGGTCCTTAAAAGAGATTGTGTCTATTTTGATTTAATTATGAAAATGGATGATTAACTAAAAGGGAGCTTTCATTTATGTAAAGATGTTTTTTTAAAGATGGTACAATTCCTTCCATAAACTGAACTGTCGTGGTTAAGCTGAACCCAGGGCATGAATAAACATCCAGTTATCAGTGTAAGCTTCTGCCTGTCTGTCTTCACAGTGTAATCAAATAGATGGTTCAATGGCATAAGCTGTTAATCAGGAAATTGATTTGTAGTTAGCATACATGCTAAAAAAGGAGGCAGATTTAATTGGTTTTAATATTGAGCTGTGATACATAGTTTTCATATTATGCATTATCCATTTAATTTTTAATCGGTCTTCTCCATTTTTCTATAAGGTGTTTATTATTGCGGCCTTGTGATTTTGCCTTCAAGTGTGCCAAGTTTTTTGGGTCTGAGAATTGATCCAGAATGAATTATTGAAGTGAATACACAGCCTCCATTTGAGAAGGTCTAGAAGAGTGAAGTAGAGTTTCATAAGTATGACTGGCTGGTGGGAGCAGCACATCAGAGAGACCTAGGCTAGCAGAGCTATGCAGGCTATGTAAAGTCAAGCAGTTGTATGTAATCCCTGTTAATAGGACCTTTCCAGTCCACTGGCCAGATAGCCTTGAGGGTCTCAGATTGGGAGGTGGAAGCCTGCACATTCCTCTGAAATGTGCCAGCTGTTTTAAAATGATCACAGGGTCTTTATTCAGTTCACCTTCTTACAGCTCCCTGAGGCTGCTGCTGTCTTCACTTCAGAGTTTGCTTTTCTTTCAACAGATGTCTTTATTTCTTTTTCATTCCAGGGATACTTTCTCAGCTTGATTTGTCTGATGATGTTCTGCATAGAAAGTGCTAAATCATGTTACGTCAGCTTTTCTGCATGTTTTTTGGGGGAAGTAAGAAAGCCTGACTTGTAGGTTACTGGGCTTAAATGTGGTTTATGCCAGTTTCAAGCTGCTTTGCCAAATAGAGACCTGATAGGGATAAACCAGCCTAAATGTATGGCCAGTTGTTCCCATTGCTTATAAAATATGTTTGTAAGTTAAGCTACTTAACTTCAGCAAACATCTAAAGTATGTTGCTAATGGAACAGTAGGTGGGGAGGAAGTGGAGAAGAAGCTCCTCTGTACCCAGTAATGCAGCCCATAGCTTTTGCCTTTGAGTAAGAAGTGAGGGTAAGGAAAGCAAATTCTTCAGGGAAAAGGAGCATGCAATTTGTAAATACCATTGTCTTCTAGTGAAATGTGAGGAGAAACAGAAAAAAAGCACATTGAAAAGACAGAAACTCCTGAGGACCAGGAAGTTAAATAAGGCCAGATAAAATGTGGTTTTGAATTTAAAGGTTGTGCCAGTTTTTGTTAGGATGCAGGTACAGTAGCCAAGAGTAAATAATTCTTTGCTGAAAAATACTTCTTGCCTGAAGCATAAGTCAAAGCAAGAGTTAATTAGCAGATGGTTTAATATCCAGTGAACATTGACCTTTATTTTACCAATGCAATACATGAGTTCTGTGTTACACACAAAACTAACCTTTACACTTCAATTTTTACTGAAGGTAGTTGTGAAAACTAGTTAGCCAGTAGATTCCCTTCCAGTCTTCCTCCTAAAACCTTGCTTCCCAAGAGCTCTAGGGCTTTTTTCCCTGTCATGTGTGAGAAGCGACCCTTATCCTTTGTATTTTGAATGGTTTTCTGTCTGCGTGTCTTTTGGCTTCAGAAAAGATCTCTGTGGGAGATGAGAAGGAGCAGCAGCAGCCGTCTCAGTCAGGAGGGTATCAGTAAAGATATTGGACTGTGTCTCTGTGTGATGGGATTATGAGGGGACGTGCCCTGGCACCTGAGACCTGAGCCTGTGGTGGTGAAGACAGCTCATTAGGAAGCTGTTTCAAGTTTCAGTATCGAGGCAGCCATCTAGATCTGTGCACACGTATGCACATACTTGCACATGCACTCTTTCTCTTCCTCCTTTACTAAGCTAGGACCTTAAGGTGTTTACAGATGTCAGGTCATTCCCTTTTTGTGAATTACAGCACTGGAATCACCCTTTGTAACAGGACTTATGGAGAAGCATTCAACAAAGACGACACTTGCCAGTCAGTGAAATCCTTGGGAGTTTGGCCTCTCCAGTCCTTCATTGCTATGTCTTGGGGTTGTAGAATTGACAGGAAGCTGAGGAGATGAGCATTTGTGTCATTAACTCCTCTAGGGCAGACAGAGGAAATCAGGATATATGTGATCTCCATCCCATTAAGCCCCTATGTGGTGGTGCAAGCATGCAGGCTAAAAGTGGGGCATGTATAGGGAATATGTAATGAAAAATTCTCAGTTTCTGATGGAGATAGCTCCACTCTTGCTACCATGATAATCTTTAAAATTCTGTGTGGATTTTTCAGTAAATACATACTTGGAGTTGAAGCAGGTTGTGTCACCTAGTCAGGGTAAGCTTTCTTGACTTTGAAGTGAAAATGAGAGGAGTGTACACATTTCATCAAGTTGTCCTTCATGAAAGGAGTCCTAATGAAAAACATCTTGATGTGCAGCAAAATATAGTTCTTTTTCATTTTCTTGCTTGATTTCTCTTAATGAGAATAAACTGGAAATCAGACAGGCATTTCTTGCCTTAGCAAGTGCTTTGAACTGACCACCTATTTTGCAAGGGTTTGGGTAATCTGTTTGATTTACAAGTTTTACAGGAATTTACTAACCTTGATCTTGTTTATTCTCATGGGCCTTAAAGTACAGAAGTTTACTGTAAGTGAAGTAACACTTGAAGAGTGAAGTTGCAGAAAACTTTTGTTAATCTTGCAACTTGTAAAATTCCTCATTTTTCTAAATTTATTTATAAATTATATATTATATATATATAAACTGTATTTTCTAACATGGTGTGTTTTATGAAGTATTAGTGTGATGTTGGTTTTGTTTTGAAGTCTCTAATTTGTTGTGTTTTTTCCTGTTGAGGTGAATTACGGTAATACAGCAGGGACATCTTTTGATCATTCTATCAGAGATTTGATGCAATTATGAAACTAGCATTGTGTGTTGTGAAGGTACAGTTCCTGCTCATCAGACTCCACATAGAAACAGGGAACCTGTAGGGTGTTTTCCAATCTTTGCTAGCTAAGATTGGGCTGTTATAAATTTGCTTCTTGTAACAGATGTATTGCTTATCTGTTTCTTCTATCTACAGATAAGTTCAAATGTCTTTTAAGTCCTGTTAGTAACCTTATTAGAAAACCAAAAACAACTAGAGGGAGAAATTCAGACTAACTTAGTATGGCAATGCGGGTTTAAGAACAAGCTATTGTTTATTTTCTAATTTCATGGGGAGCATTTAAAAAACCTTGGAAAAACCAAATTCTATGAGAAACTGAGCTTCTGGATAGCCGGATATATTAAAATTCTTCTTAGCCTCTTGGAAAACAGTGGAGAAGGAGGGAGTCAGGGTAGCTCACTCTGCACTGAATTCTGTGTCGCTTGTAGCTAAGATTTGCCTCTGGTAGCTGGTCTGCTTGGGTCAGGCTATATCCAAGGAGCACTGCTCAACAAAGCTTTTTTTTTTTTAATTAGCAGTAAGCAAAGGGATGGAAAGAACAGCAGTCTCAGAACTGTTGGATCTGTTTCAAAAGAGTGGATGACAGTGTCTGAAGTGCTAATGCTTCCTTTTGATGAATAAGAGGACATCAAACAGTACAACCTTCATTATTTTTTTTGGAGAATGCAAGGCTAAAGTATCCTGTCAAGAAAAGAGTTACTGGGGTCTAGCATCCTCCTATGTAGGTCCTGCTTTAGCGTTACTGTAAAAACATAAAAACTAAGTGACTGTGTACATTGAGATTACAGCCTCTCAGAACCTAAATCTGTTCTGTATGAATAAACCTGTTCTCAACCTTTGTTTGAATTATTTTTCCCTTCTCTCTCTTAATCCCATCTCACAAAGAAGACCCAGTCAGTAAGTTAGTATTCATGTGCTGTTCTGTACCAAGGACTACTTGCGCCATTAATACGTACTGATCCTGCCATAACAAGTGTCTTACTCCAGGGGTGGGGGGGTGTGTGTTATTTGCTTTAAAGACAAATTTCACTGCTCAACTGTGGTGTGGTTGAGAATCTTCAGAAAGAAAAAAGTGTTAATTTGCCTTGCATTTTACACTAATTGTGTCCAGTTTGGGATTTGCTAACAGTCAATAATCTTAAATTTGTATCTCCCTTTTAGTTCTTCAGCTGTCTTCCCATTAGTCATTGTCTAAAAGTTGATCTGTGAACTTGCTAGGATTTTATTGCAGTTCAGTCTCATGTACTTCTCTTTCATATGCTGCAGCACAAGTGGAGGTATTGTCTGCTGCACTCATAGCATCTAGTTTGGATCCTCAAGAAGAGACAATGGCCAGTGTTGGCAAGGGAACAGATTCACAGTCTGAACTGACCATCAGTGACCAACAGAATTTTAAACCTATATTGGATGATATTGTGCCTTTAATTGGTGACACTGTTGAGGTAAGAAGCAAGTTGTGTACTCTTTTTTTCCATTAGGATTTCCAAGGCTCCAGTAATAGAGCCATATTTTGTGTTTGTGTGGTAATTGCAGCCAAATGCTTCCCACTTTTGGCAGTGTGGTGGTCAGTTTTGTTGGCTGGTATTGAAGCTACTAACTACTAAATGAAAATGATTTGTGGTTTTGCCTTTGTTTTTACCAGTTCTGTGCTTGTCCTTGTAAATTCTTAAAATAGTTTCTCTTAAAATCTTTGTTGTGACTGTCACATCTTAAAGTGTTCTAATGCTGCTGCAGTTTGTTCCTGTGAAGTTGTCTTCTTTAAATTTGAGCCCTACTGATAATAAATGAATCCCCTTCTTCAGTGCCTTCCCCCCTTGCTTCCCCACCCCCGGTTTGGAGAAGGAGATACTCTGTTCCCTGTGCTCCCTGTCAGAATATTTTCTAGTAGTTTGCTGGTATGTGCAAGAGGACCTGCACTCTAGAGTGTTGTGCAGGCTGCTGAAGGATGAAGTGAGTTCTAGCAATCAGTAACATTTTAAAGCTTCTTTCACCTGTTAGCACCCCACTACTGCCCCCCTGCCCAAGTGAAGTCTATGGCATATGATACTCTTTTCTGTTCTGTACTATATATTGGGCCAAACCCACTATCTTCACGGCATACAGTGCTCCAAGCTTTAGTGGTATTAAAAGCTGTAGAAAAAAAATAATTTGTAGAAAGCAGTGGTTCCAAAATATACTCCATAAAATGACGGGAAGTGGTTATTCAGCCTTTTTTAATTAGAGCAGTGTTTTTAGATGACATTTAATTAACTTTTCAACTAAACTGTTGGGCTACCATGTAACCCAAAAACACACAGGGAGTAGAAGTATGTGATATTCACTTGGATGCTTCTGTTTATACACTACCGTAATTTAACACTATAAATGTGGCTAGGTTGTTTGCTTCAAGAAAACAGCTTACCCCAAATTCCTAATGTCAGGTTTGATAACACTTTTTTTTTTATCAGAGGACTTGTTGTAGTCACTTATTTCTTATCCTAAACTGTAAAATGACAGTGTAAATGCATCATGACAGTGTCATGTCACTGGTATATGTTGGTTTTGCGTGGTTCAGTTTTACTTATTAAAAGGATACTCTTAATCTGTCAGTTCCTTGTATCTTACTGGCTCTGAATCAAATCTGCATTTTGCAAGTGAAAAGATACCATAGAGGTGACCTAAAATTTGGGAACCAAGCTGTGGTCTGTTGAGCAAGTGGACTGTTGCCCCTAGCAGTGAAGAGAGGTCTGATTTTCACAGGTGGCTCTTTTTGTGTGGTTGTTTTTTCTTGTGTTCTGTTGGGGTTTGTTTGTTTTGTGTTTGTTAAGTCTCAGTATAGCAACATGTCAGTAGGGTATTAGACACTTCAGAAAAATCAAGCTCTGTAGCATTTCATGTTTGAAAGCAGTCTTCACAGTTCTGCACACTTACCACAAAGCAAAATTAAACTTTGCTTGTCCTTCTGTGGCTGTGTTGGTTCCTGAAGGAGTTAATGCTACATGTTAGAGAGGTCTTCTACACACATGAAAATAGTGTTGTGATAGAGTGAACGGATAAGAATTTCAGATTGAGATGAAGCATGTTTGTTGAGGATGAGGTTATCTGTTTTGTACTTTCCTCAAGAGCCACCACTTTTACTCTGTTTAGGCTGCATGCTTTTTGTAAGGTTTGATAAATGAATGTAAGGCTCCAGAAATCCCCCAAATCATATTCTCAGTGGGTGGGTGTGGATGTCTTCCTTTTTTTTTAGTGATTAGAGATAGAGAAGAGAAGGAAAGTGAAAGACAAAGGAGACTGGCTTAAAATCAGCCCACTCTTGTCTGTCACAAGTACCTCTCTTTAAGAAGAGGATGAATTCCAGGAGGAGACTGGATCACTGCACTCACATAAGAGGTTTGTAAGGCCATGACAAAGATTTTACATCTTGGAGGTGGTGGTTTACCATTGTGGCATGCAAGAAACTTTCAGGTTAAACCCTGCTGAATTTTTACATCCTGGCTCTCTACAGTGTTCCGTTCAGAGTATACATGTTACATGGTAAGGTACAGATGGAACTTCATCTGCAGTAATAGAGATACTGCATTGACTTAAGTATCTACTGATGCTGTGGTTCCGTACTGAAGATCTTCCTTCCTGGAACGCATACTTGACATTAGAAGTGGCTGGGTAAAAATGTTCCCATATGTGCCACGCTTCAGTATATTTAGTAGTTGAACTTACTTCAATCAGTGAAATATTATTTTTAACTTAGCCTTTGAGAGATGGGGTAGGAGAGATTGTGAGATGGAGCTGTCCTGTTTTTATTGTAGCAGTATGGGTGACTATCCTCTAGCCCTGTGCACCTGGGCAGGTCAAGTACAGGTAACTTGGGGCTGCTGTGTCAGCAGTATGCAGTTGCCTTACAGCTCTGCATTTATCATTTATCACCTGTAATTATATATCTCAGTGACTAAAATTATATCCCAGTGCTTAGAGGAAATTAGCTCATGGAGGAGGAAAAAGGAACTGTCTGAAGGCAAACCAAGGAAGACAGATGGTGTCCTGGAGGCTATTTTTGAAGAAGTTTATACTTTGCTGGAAAATTCTCATTGTCAAACTGAACTGAGCAGCTGGTAGGGTAGGCATGTTTTCAGTTCTTGTGTTGACCTTGAGAGCTCACCCTGCAGCATCTGTGGGTAGGTACCTTGCTCATATCTAGCAAAAGTGCCTTTGTCCTGTTCTACCACATAGCAGCCTGATCTGCTTTTCAAATATTCATCACATCTTGAAATTCACAGCTGATTATGTATCCATTGTATTCAGGGAACCCCACTGGTGTAGTGGCAGTGCACCCTCTCAGAAGCAGTTTATCATAGCATATCACACCTCTGCTAATTGGTACAGATAAAAATCAGTGTTACAGGCCTTATCTTCAAGGTCCAGATGTGTAGCCAGGATACTTGATTGATTGTTAAATGTGATTTTGATAGAACTGCTGAGAGGAGTGATGAGTATTATCAGCAGCTGTGGTCCACTAGTACTCTATTAAAAGTTGAAGGTCATCTGTAGGGAAGATACTAGAATAATTACTTCTGGGAAGGTAGAAACGGCATACATCTCATCAGTTTCTGCTCAAGTATTATTGTGTCTTTATTTTGACCTTTTGACCAAATCCAAAGCAACAAATCTAACAAAATCCATTACAGATGTTTTATTTTTCCCTTCAGGAGAGAGGCAGTGTGACCAGTTGTCATCGGTTCAGCTGTAGCAGTCTTTTTTCCCCTTCTTAGTAGCTGGTGCAGTGCTGTGTTTTTGATTTTCAGCCTGGGAACAGCGCTGATAACACCAATGTTTTTAGTTACAGCTTAGAATGTTTTAGTCTGACCAAGGACTTTCTGAGTCTCATGCTCTACTGGGGAGGAAGGGAAGCTGGGAGGAACCAGAGACAGGACACCTGACCTAAACTGACCAAAGAGCTATTCCATACCACATCACATCTTGCCCAGGATGTACAAATGGAGGGCAGAGACTCAGAAGGGTGGGTGTTTGCTCCTGGGTCAGACTGGGTATCTTGTGGTGAGCAGTTGTATTCTCTTTCCTTGTTATTTCCCTGGTCATTATTATTATTGGTAGCAGTAGTGGTTTTGTGTTATACTTCAGTTACTAAACTGTTCTTATCTCAACGTGTGGGAACTACATTCTTTTGATTCTCCTTCCCATCCCTCCGGGAGCTAGGGGGAAGAAGAAAGAGGGGGCAGTGGGTGAGGAAACTGCTTGAGGAGGCTTAAACCACGACACCCATGTTAGTTACATTTTCCTTAATTCAGTCTCAAAAGTATTTCTTTCCCATGATTCCGTAAGCCCCAAAATGGGAGCAGAGTAAGAGGAGCCTGTGTTTGAAATTTAAAGGAAAACAATTTATCTTAAAGGCCTTTTGATTTTGGACTGTAGCAAAATTGTGTTTGATATGAAACATATTCCTTTAATCTAACAAAATGACCTTGTGGTGAGGACAGCAGTTCTTCATGTTGATGTCTGTTTTGTGTTTAATATGTAGTTTGTGTAACCTTTTTTTTTTTTCCCCTTTTTTTTTTATAGAATATGGATTCTACACTTCACTATATTCATAATGATTCAGATTTGAGCACTAACAGTAGTTTCAGCCCTGAAGAAGAAAGGAAATCCAAAGTGCAGGTAAATGGAAGTGACTTCTGTCTTTTATCTGTATCAGTTAAGTGTGGTTTTTCCTGCATATATGGGGATTTCTGTTAGTATTTAATTGCTGATGTAATGTAGTTGCTATTAAATACAGCAGCAGCCCTCTTAAATAAATAGTTCTAAAATAATTTATGTTTCTGGAGAGAGTGGCTTAATTCAGCATTTGATTCTGTTTCAGTTTTGTATAAGAGATTACAGCATTTTTTGACATGAGGTGTAATGGTTGTCATAGTTTTTCAGGCTCTGTTTTCATTTGGTTTTGTTTTCTCCAGAAACTACCCTGTAATGTAAATTAGGTTATTGAGGAAATGGGATTTTTTTGTTAAGTGTTTTTAGTGGAACCACTCCTACCCCCTGTCAGCTTTTCGCAGCAAAGCTGTGAAAGTGTTTCATAAACTTAAACTGTCTTGTTGGTTTTCTTCCCAAAAGGAATCAAATGTTTGTTACTACATACTTCATTATAAAGTGTGTCACCCTGCACTAATGTGATTCACTTGAGTGGGAACCTCAGTCCCTCTTGTTGCTTGTGTGAGCCAAGCTATTTAGTAGCTGTGTTAGGGAAATGCTGGTGCACCCCCTTGGGTAGTTGTTGCCTGAGATAAACTGGCAACAACTGAAGCAAAGACAGCATTGAAATCAATGCAAAGAGATTTTCACAAAACTTTAGTTCAGATGCCTTAATTTCTTAGTGGACAGAAGGATTGGTCTTCACCAGACGTCTTTATCTCTCAAGAAGCCTTCTCCTTCTGGCTGACTGCTTAGGAAGTTTTATGGCAATTTTGAACATACTATCCCTCTACTCTTTCCAAGGGATTTTAATTTGGATTTTTTTTCTCCCCACCACCCCAAGATTTTGAGAGGAACAGAAAAATTATTTTTGAGCAAGTCTCATAATTTGCTGTTCTGCCTATTTTTATGGATGGGTTAAAACAGCCAGTCTGCACAGCATGAGAGCCTGAAAGTTTGTGGAAAGGTAGAAGATAGTCTCTTAATTTCCTGGTCTGCCTAAGTAGACAGTGATCCACCCACCCATCTGTTAATGCTGGTCTGTATGTTTTCAAATAGCCCCCAGTGATGCCATTGTTTCTTTGGAACTTTCTGGTGGAACTTACAAACTTTGCATTCTTACCAAGAGATCGTGATTAAATAATACTCTATAGTTGTAGGGGAAAAATTGTTCTTCTGACAGTGTGCCCTGGAATTTTAGTAAGCCGTATGAGGACTTACTGGAAACAGTGTAAGCACTCTACCCTTTTTTTCCTGTAGGATGTTGTACCTCAAGCCTTGCTGGATCAGTATTTATCAATGACTGATCCCTCTCGCGCACAAACGGTTGATAATGAGATTGCCAAACACTGTGCCTACAGCCTACCAGGTGTGGCACTTACATTAGGGAGGCAGAATTGGCACTGTTTGAAAGATACCTATGAGACACTGGCATCTGACATGCAGGTAAGCTCAAGAAGCTCTGACAGTGATTGATGTGAACTTTTATGGTGTGTCCATGAATAATCTGAGCTGCTGTGATGATCTGTCTCCTTTACTGGATGTTTGGTTGCTCTGCTTTTTATATAGAGCTTTCCATTGCTGATATTAGTTGTTATTATAATGAATAAAAGTTGTAACAGTTGTCTCAGAGGAAGCTGTGTGTGGTGCTCAGGTAGTAAAGAAGTGGTGCAGGTTGGGAGGTAGATCTTCAGCAGGAATGTGAGGAGATATCTCCGATTTCCTCTGCTTGCTTGAGGTTTTACAACAGTGGTTGGGATTCTCAAAGGTATGAGAATTTGGACTGTGCTGCTGTGCATGCACAGACATGTGCTCCTGCAGGCATGTCTGGAGCTCAGTGAGTCAGCCTCACACCAGGCCTCTTGGTGGCCTTTTGGGGCTACATCCAGTTAGTCATAAGGGAATAACATCACTATCACCATGCAGCATTGCTCTTTTTAAAAACAAACACTGGAAATAGCAGCATTTTCCTTCTTGAAAGGTGGCTTCGTGCATTTTGTTGTTGGTTTACAGCTTCTCAGTCCTCCCTGGTTTCCCTTTTTTGGAGATACTGATTTTTTTAAACATTCTTGAACTGTTTCTCCTCTCTAACTTCTTGCTTGCTATGTCAGAGCAGCAGCTCTCAGTGATATGTAGCAAGTAACATGACTGTTGCTCATAGTTTCCAAACTCTTTTGCAGCCACTAAAAACGGCTTGTTAGTAAATTTTTAACACAGGACAAAAGTAAAACCAGGTTGCCCTGTATTCCAGTCTGTCCAGAGTATAATCTGAAGTAAGACTGAATCACCAAATCAGGGCAAAAGAACAGTACTCATGCAAATTGAAACGTGCTGGCTAATGAATAGATTATATTTTATTTTTAAAACTACTTAAGATAGTTATAAAAATACTTAAAATAACCTTTTAAAATAGTGCTCCCTCAATTTAGGATAAGTGAAAGCATTTCTGGTCCTTGGACTGCAGGGCACTCAGTGCGGAAGAAACTTTACCTATTATGGAAGCTAAAATGCACCAGCTGAAATATCATGGGATATGTATCTTACTCTGTTTTATAAATTAAACAAGTGAGAGGGGAGTTGTATGAAACTAATTTACCCAAAAGAATTTAAAGCAAAGTGTAACGTGTGGAAGGTTGTGTCACTCATGTCAGAAATACTATTTTCTTTCCAAACACCTGTAAAAAGTAAAATATTTTCATTAGTTCTATTTGCCTTAGGTCCTTGATATTCAAGTGGAAGAGATGACACCTCGTCACTTGTCCTCTCTTCTCCCTCCCCTCCGCCTCCCCCCTTTTTTTTTTTTCACTTTTGTGTTTATTTGCTACATGAAACACTGTTGAAAGTACCGTACGTAGTCCAGCTTGGATACTGACCCTCAAGTTAAAATGGAGCTACAACGTCAATAAAAATGATTTGTTTGTTTATTTTCCAGTGGAAAGTTCGGAGGACACTAGCATTTTCTATACATGAACTTGCAGTCATCCTTGGAGACCAGCTAACAGCTGGAGATCTAGTTCCTGTCTTCAATGGGTTTTTAAAAGATCTAGATGAAGTGAGGATAGGTGTGCTTAAACACCTGCATGACTTCCTGAAGGTACATCTGTATTCAATACTGGTCAAGTGCAGTTATGTATTTTGCTTCATTGCTTCCTACGTACTTGCTTTTTAACTTAGCACTGGTTTAACTCTTTGGGATATCCATACAGATGTCTGTTGAATACTAGAGTATGTTTTGCAGGAGTTCTGGATTGCTGATAGGCTCTTTTCTCTGAAGGGCCTGGTTTGTGAATGTTTATTCAGTAAATAATGTAGGTGCTAGTGGATGATACTAAGTTTCTTGGCGGTCTAACCTCTCTCTATGCCTCTTCTCACATTTTTTAGGAGTTTTTCTGTAACTGCCTCATTTTTTTTTTGAGCTGAAGCTCACAAAACCTTAAAAGCAACACTTTTCTGCCTACCCCTTGTTTCCTAGAGTAAAAGAAGAGACTAGATCAGATTTAGGTTTTAGTTTGCCCCATATGATTTTACAGACTTAAGCATAATAGGATTTAGCCTACTAAAGGTTTCTTTTTTTTTTTCCCCAATAAAAGCAAGTGTTTTGTTAATTGTATTTTAAAACTCTTACTCTGTCTGCTGCTTGTAGCTTACATTGCTTTAAGTAAGTTTATATTTACTATTACAGCTTCTTCATCTTGACAAAAGACGAGAATATCTTTATCAGCTGCAGGAATTCCTTGTGACTGATAACAGCAGGAACTGGCGTTTCCGTGCTGAGTTGGCTGAGTATGTAGTTTTCTGGATGCTTATTTTATTCTTAAGGATATTTTAAAATGTTAAAATCACAGAATAGGTGTTTTACAGTGAAATTCTTTGTTTGACTTTTAATTAGTGGATAGTCTGAATCCTCCTCTATATGTCTCCCTCCCTTAAAAATTCACCATAGTTGTATATCACTTACAGTAGTTGGAACTTGAATGTCTCTTTCCATCACCATATGTTGAGAGCATTACCTTTCCATAAAACAGAAGCTGCCAAAAGAGAAGACAACATCTGATTGCTTTTGAAGTCAGTGGAAGTGTTCTAGCAGTTAGACATCAAGTTGCTGTATTTGAGGAGTAGGCTGAATTCATGATCATGAAACACAGGAGGTGTAGATCTTGAGGGGGGAGTAAAGAAAGCGAGTAGCACTTTGACTTTTTCATGGAACTGGTAGGTGGGCTCCTATGGGAGGCAACTCTTAAGGGTCAGGTCTCTCAGGAGAGCTAGCAGAGGAAGTGACTTATGTCAGCAAGGGACAGATGCCAAGTCCTGCATGTGGGAAGAAAGAGCCTCTGACAGTGAGACAGCCTGAGGACTAGCTGCTCTGGGAGCAGCTCTGGTAAGTCAAACATGAGCCAGCAGTGTGTCCTGGCAGCACAGTCTTGGGCTGTATCAACAGGAGCACAATCAGCATATTGAAGGAACAGATTAGCCCCTTCTAATCAGCACTCATATGGAGTAATGCATCTGTACCAATACAGGAAAGTGCTGATATACTGGAACAGGCTCAGCAGAAGGCCACGAAGATAATCAAAGCTGCAGCACTTAACCTGTGAGGAGATACTATGTGACAAAGGCTTCTCTAGCTGGAGTGCTGAAATAAGCATATAGTAGTGACTAATTACAGTACATCTTTTGAGATTAGTTTTGAGTTACCTCAAAACTGATCTTGATATCATGTTTTTGCTACATTTAAGTGTTAGTTTTGATTTAGTAACTACAAATCACTTAGCTGTTACTGCTGATACAGAAACCTTTGGCTGCTTGTAGCTTGTCATGCTGCTTCTTTTGACGTACTTTCTACTGTTCATGACATACTAATTTCTGCAACCTGCTGAAATCTTAATCAACTCATTACAAATTGAAAACTGATGATTTCTCTAGTTCTCCAGTGTACTCTGAAGTAGAGGAATTTTATTGATTTGATAAATCGGTGTTCTTAAGTGACCGTGTTGCCTTGTCTCTCCCCACTTTTCATTCTTTGAGCTCGTGTAGCATTTTGCCATTATTGTGGATAAGTGGTAATCTAAAATTTGCAAGTGACCCATAGTCAAAGTGCTGGCATTAGAAAACAGAAGATTTTACTTTTCAGTATCTTTATTATGCCCACATTGCATATTTGGCAAGTGTTGTCATATAAATGATCAAAAGTAATAGTTAAAGCTACTTTTCTTCTTATTATAACATACTCTGGTTCTTTCATCTTGTAGGCAACTGATCTTGCTTCTAGATCTGTACAGTGCCAGAGACATTTATGACTACTTGCGACCTATCGCTTTCAGCCTCTGTGCAGACAAAGTGTCTTCTGTCCGTTGGATTTCTTACAAGCTGGTAAAGCAGTCTAAGTAAATTCAGGATTTCATCCTTCTTCTGAGGGTTGGTCAGAAGTAATTTCTTTGTGTTTTTTTTTTCCTTATTCTTTCTTCAAGGTTAGTGAAATGGTAAAAAAGCTGTACATGGCCTCAACGTCCACCTTCGTGGTAGACCTCATGAATGAACTCGTTGAAAAGTTCTGTAGATGCCGCAAATGGTCTGGTCGGCAAACTTTTGTCTTTATTTGCCAGGTGAAATGTCTTTTTTGATCCTCCTTTTCGGTTTTGGGGTGAGGGGCTGTGGTATTGATGGTAAGAGTTAAGGAGGGGAGAGCAGCTGGAACTCTTCAGCTGTCTGTTGATGCAATTTTCTTCTTACTTTGTTTCCAAGGGAATAGGTTTCATGGCTGCTTTCTTCAGTGTTCCTCCGTAGATGCTTTAGCTGAGCACATTAACATCGGGTTGTTAAATCTGAATATGAAACGAAAACATAGCAAAAAACAATCCTTTGAGTTGGGAGGCTGTTTTGTTTACTCAGCATGAAGTGAGATTTTTTTATAATATACCTACCATTTTTTTGGGGTTACCCTTTAAAAATCAAGCACCAAGACTTGCCTATAGCTCCTTAGCACGGTAGTGCAACTTGGTCAAAACCAACATTTTCTCAGTGAAACAAGCAGAAAAGTTGATATTAGTTGGTGTCCCAAGGAAATGACCAAGAAATGGTCAAATTTGGAGGCTGTAGCAGAGGTGCAGACTGGGAGGCAATATGACTGTTGCCCAAGTGGAGCAGTTCTCTTAAGTATTTGGAGATATGTTAGCTTTGAGCTCAGAGAAGTATGTTTGGTGCAGCAGACATTTATTAAGATGGGCCATTCTTAACTTGATATAGTACCTAGTTAGAAAAAAGATTAAATCAGTCTTGAAGGGTATTGAGAAAGTTTTTACTTCCTTGTTTTCAAATGATACAGTGATTGAGTAAAACAGTAGAAGTAAGGAAGTTTCCAGGCTTCATACAAAGTAAAATGAGCTTCTAACTGAGCCTGAATTTCTTCAACCTTAACTTGCTTTATTTTGTATGACTTTGTGCTAGAAAGTATTGTACCATATTTTGCAACTTTGTGGATACTACCTACTGTATTCATGCTATGAAGGTAATGTTAGCTCTGTTTATGTGTTGGGATTTTATGTGCTGAAATGTAAGGAAATTGCTTTTGTCTTCTTGCCAGACTATCAGTGAAGATGACTGTCTGCCCATGGACCAGTTTGCTGTGCATCTGTTGCCACACTTACTACACTTGGCATCTGACAGGGTTCCAAATGTTCGAGTTCTGCTTGCAAAAACGCTAAAGCAAACCCTTTTAGAGAAAGGTTAGTGGTTGAAAGACTTGTAGTGGGCTGACAGGGTATATTTTTTGGTTTTCCTGTTTTCTGTAGTCAGGGAAAGGAGAATCAACATCACATGTGGGTCACTGCTTGCTTTTACAGTCGTCTTGGTGTGGGATGTTAACTTGGCTGAGATAAAGCCATGAACCATGTTGTGGTATCAGAGCCACTGTTGTGTAATGCTGAGGAAATATGAGCTCTTACTCATACACCAGCCTCTTCTTTTGGTGCCGTTTTCCCTCAATTAGCTGGTTTGTAGAAATGCCATCAGGACATAGAAAGCACAAATGAGCAACTAGTAATTGTGAAGTTGTTGAGCAGTGCTATTTGGCTAATAAAAATATTCCGTTGATGTTCTGTGTAACAAGAATAAGAAAGAAGAACTCCTGTACAAATTCACTGTGTGTTTTCTCACTGGGGGAGAAGAGATGGCTGCTGTTTGCTTTCATATCTTATGGTAGCAGTGGGAAGAAAGTTCCTCTGGAGTCTTTTCAAAGAAATTAGACATGCAACTTTCAAATTGCAGACTTTGCTTAGAAAAGCATCCCCAGGGCATAGGAGATGCCAGAAGAGTCAGCAGTGCTCAGAGTCCAAAACTTTGTTAGGGAAAATAACATTAGAAATACTACTCTATTTTGCAAACTGGCAGAGTGTTCACACTTTGAATACTTCATCCACTTCTGGTCACCTTCTTTCTCAAAACGATACACTGGCCTGAGGACTGCTGTTCCTAGTTTAGGAAGTGTGAAGAAAAATGCTAACAGAGTGAGAATTATTGCTAGCTGCCTTGTGCATGCTGGAGACTTTGAGTATGTAGACAGTTAAAATGAATTGGCTGATGTGCAGTAATTTATCATCTGTTAACTGTGCCAAGGCTGTCGCTGTTTTTCCAGTTACCATGTAGTATTAGTATTTTTGTTGTCCTTGTTACTGATGTGTTCCCCACCTGGGTGGTATTCCTCCATTCTGCATTGCCACTATGTAAGCTTGTAATACAGGTAGTCCCTGCCTCATAGAGATGATGTGTGTATGATTAGGAATGGTGGTTAGATCAGGAAATGCAGATTTAAAGAACAAGTCTAGAAGTTTTTAAACCTCCAGATGTAAACTGCTTCTTCTGTGAGCTGTTTGTTGTCATGCTGCTTTTATGCAACTTGCACAGTTCATGAAAACTCTCAAGTGTTGGAACTTCTTCCACTCTTGTTTCATATTATCTTTATTGTTTGATAATTATTTAGCACGTCTGCCAGTGAAATGGCATGGCCATGGATTTGTGGTACCTTCCGTTCATCACAGATATAAGCACACTCCTGAGTCTCTTGTAGGCTTTTTACTCTTCGTTTTTGATCATGGAGTCTGTCACACTTACTTTTACATTGAAGGACAGTAGAACTCTTGTATTGTGAAAGCACTGTTACAGCAACTGTGCTCTGAAATATGGAATGATATATATATTTTTAGGCTGATTTCCTAGGTATACTCTGAAGCGTGTTGTGTGCGTGCTCAGATATTCCAGTTTGACTAAACATGTGCACTGTCTCCTGAGATTTTGAGCCTTGTGACAGTGCACTCAGGTTTGTGTTGAAGTCTCTGCTGCCTCTTCCTTCTTTAAGTCCTGTGCATTTTCTTTTACAGAGTATTTTCTAAATTCTGCCAACTCTCACCAAGAAGCTGTGGAACAAACAATAATGGCTCTTCAAATGGATGATGACAGTGATGTCAAGTATTTTGCGAGCATACACCCAGCCAGTACCAAAATCGCAGACGATGCCATGAGCACTGCTTCATCGACTTATTAAAAAGTTCTGAATGTTGCTATAATTAAATTTTTTTTTTTTAAACAAACTATCCTCAAATGCTTCTAAAATGGTTGATCTGTGACAACCTCTTTGGAAGGAGAGATTTCTTGCCAGACATAACAGGTGGATGTTATCTAAACCTGATACCAGGGATTTCAAGTCAAGGAAAAGTAAACCTGTATCAGCTTGACTTTAGAAAAACACTGCTCAGAGGATTATTTTTGCCACCGAAGCCTTAAATCTTCTGTCTTCCTGAACAAATGAAACTTGAATTGGCAGATCATTTTCAGTGTAGAAAGGATGTGATTTCTAGAGACCTGCATTGCTTCTCCTGAGGAGTTCACTTAGCAAGTATTTTTTGTAGCAACGGATAGATGAAATGGCCAGAAAGGCAAATTTATACCGGGATGTAAGACCTCCAGTATTAGTGCTAAAAAGTTTTTATCATTCAAGGACTTGTTATGTGTGCAGCTGGGCACACCCTTAAGCGGGAATAGCTTTGATGTTTGTAAATGGGGAAAAGTAGAAATTTGGATTTCTCTTAAGGGCTCAGTGCTAACACTAAACTAGTATTTGATTTTAATCCTTAAATGCAGCATATTGCTGTACCCTTTAGCAGAAAACTTTGCTGAGTACCTGCGTCCTAATTATTTTCATGCTGGTCATGACCTAAAGGAAATTTATTAGCACATGTACTTTAAGTCAGGTATTTTTAACTTGATCATGATCGGCTCTGAGGTGCAACCTTTTTCTTCATATACTGTACATATCTGAGAGCCTCCTTGGAGTGCTGCAGTCTTTAATCATGTTGTTTAAAGCTGTTGTGATACAAGTTGTTCTCTACTTGTCCAAATAAAATTTATTAATAAGATTGAAAGCAATCTTGTGACCTTTTTAAGACATTAAAAGAATAAGTTTGAACTTTAAGTGGCTTATTTTTTTCCTACTTACTTACACTTCAATGGCTGTTGTAGGATGAAGAGGTTTGCTTCATGCCTGTGAGGAATATTGCATTTTGAGATGGAATATCCTACAGCACAACTGTGTAACTGAGGTTTTGCTAGATTCTCTTTTGAGTGTCCCTGTTGTGCTTGGGTACCTGTCACTGCAGCGTGAAATGACATCTTTGCTGAAGTGAGTGTGAATATTCACCTCAGCCTGGATTTTGTGAGCTCAAACTGCCCTTAGTCTGTCCTTAGTCCCTAGCCCTTTCCTGTCATTTAAAATGGCTGATTAAGTATCTCCTTCTGTGTCTTCCAGGGGCAACTTGCTTAAACCATCCTTCTTCCAGCATGCTGAACCTGAAGTGCATGAAGCTTATTTTCCTGCGGAGATAGAAATGGCTGTGGCAGCTTATCTTTGATGTACATTAGCATAATGCTTTCATTTATCAGTCAGGTGCCTGGTACCAAGGCAGCTCAGCCCCAGGCAGGTGTGTCTTTCCCCTGTGTTCTTGGGAAGCCATTCTTGTGGAGCTTCTTCTCTAGTAAATTCCAGTTGCTGTTTTCTTCTCAGAGGCCTGCTTTTCTACTCCTTAACACCTGGAGGTGGTTATGATACAGTTGTCCCTCTGCCTTGAAACTTGGTGGATTTTGATTTTTGGAGGGTTTGATTTTTGCTGGTTTTTTAGGGTTGGGGTTTGTTTTTTTGGTTGCTTTGTTTTTTTGTGATTTTGGTTTTGGTGATTGGGGTTGTTGGGGTTTTTTAAGGTTTTTCCTTTGCTTGCCCCTTTTCAAAACCTGCTTAAAATTTGAAAAGGCAACTATACACTCAGGTCACGAGTTCCTGTAGTGTAGGTGATGGTGTAGGTAATGTTCTCATCAAGTTCTTCATGTTGTCTGATAGTTGTTCAGAAACCACACACGAGTCTCCAGAGGACGGCAGTGTGACGGCGCTGTGTCTGGTAACAGTAGATCATCAGAAAGTCATGAGCTTTCAGGCAGGAGGATTTCTGGGCACTCTGTGTTGCCGTATGGAGAGCAACTAGAAATCACTAGTCCTCTCCCAGGCCAGGTGATTCCCATTTTGGAAATACACATTGAAATCCATTTGATTTCTGCATTCTGCTCAGGACACATAAATCCCTTGATCTGTACTTTGCCTCAGCAAAGTTGAATTGTATTTGGGTCATGTGTGTGATTTGTGAGGTGAATGGAATCAGCTCTTTGCTCAGACCAGAGCATGCTTCAGGTTATTCTAGCTGCGAATAGAGTATACTATTCATTGGAGGAGTACTGGGACTTAAAAAGAAATCCTTGTGTTTGGTGTCCACAATGAACGTGTTCCAGCCTAATTCCATTACTGTGCTAACTTACTGTTCCACTACTCCAGTAAAAGGAAGCATTGTATCTGATCCCTTTAAGCATTTTCTAGTTATTGAAGGATAAGGCATCTCTAAGTAGAAAAATGAGACAGATTTTCCGCACGCTTTATTTCTCTTTAAGTACTGATGCAGGCCTGTGAATTTGAGGGAATTTTGGGCTATTCCTAAGAAAGACTTGAGTGTTTTCAGGTGCAGAGGGCCTCAATTCTGCTGGCATATAATAAATAAAGATCATCTTCAGAGAAATAGCTGGTTTGCTTCTTTTTCCTCCATGTGTCATGGATCTGCCGGCCTCTTCTCTGCTTCATTTGGTGATTCCCAAGAACTGAGAAGGAAGGAAAGACCCACTTTATTCTTGGCATTGCCTGAGAGCATTTGATCTGCAGCCCGAGGGATGTGATCTCTCCTGCTGAACTGAAAGGACATTATCTCATGCCAGCAGTGTTAGTGATGTCAGTAAGTCAAGCTTCGAGTTGTCCCTAAGGACATGGGGTTTGAGGAAATGTGCATCTCTGTTCTGAGTGGTGAAAAGAGGAGCTGTTCTTTAATGTGGGACAGCAACTGTGAGTGCTGCCAAAGATGCTGGTGAATCGTGTGTGTCTCCTGAAGAAAGATTTGAGATTTGTATCTCAATTTGTTTCTCTTCCAATCAGGATTTCTTGAGCAGAAAGTGGCTCCTGAATCCTCATCTGTTGATCCATAGTTTCTCAAAAGCAGTATCAGAGCTCCATCCCAGCCTTATTGATAGAACACCAAATCAGCCCTTCACAAGCGATTTCCATTGTTTTCCATTTAATCTCTTGGCTCATTCCTGTTGGAGCTTCTTCATGGGAAATCCCTTTATTCCCATGTCGAGGTTACACACTGTCTGCCTTCCTCCCACTTGCTGTTTTTTCACAGCAGGTTCTCTGTTTTCAGTTGCTGCTCTCAGAGACATGTCAGGAATTAGGGCCGTTCCCTTATCATGCTTTCATGTAGATTCCATGCCCATAGAACTGGAAAATGTCTGGAACCCTCTGTAGGGCAGTTTGTTTTTAACCAAGATATGACTGGTGCTTGGAAATCTGTTTTTGCTGTTTTGAATGTCCCAGATAGCTGTTGCACAAATTCCTGGCCCTATGGACAAGTTGCTAGGTTCGTTAGGACTGCAGAACAGCAGCTGTTTTCAGCCTAGCTGCAGTAAGGGCCTGCAGGGACTTGGCAACCTTTCAGTGCAGGTGTAGGTCTGGCTGTGATGGTTTTCATGTTTTGTCAATGGATCATGCCCCTCAGTTGTTGATGTTTGTCTGCTTTGGCCTGTCAGAGGTCAGGGGTCAGAGTGGGCTGATTTGAACTGGCAGTGAGTGGGCAGATAGGGGGTAATGGTGAAGCTTCTCCTGTGGCTCAGGCACACTCTTACACTTTGATTCAGTCCCTTCCTCTTGGCAAGGTCTCCTTGTGTTCCCTTGTCCTTTGGTGTGGAAACTTGGGTGCAGTGCTCATGTTTTCTGACTTAATTTCAGCCTAGGAACCTCTCTGTCTTGGGAGGGAAGAGAGGCAGGCAGGTGGACAAAACCTGGGTCTGTATGCTGCTTTTTCTCTCCTGTCAGTTCTCCCCTCTCTTGTCCAAATGCCAGCAGATAGGAAGATGACATGGGAAGAACGTTTAAAGTGATTAATCCAATTAGAACATACTGATAGACCGCCTTAAAAATACAAGACTGTGACAGGAAAGCTCATTTAAATTCGGTACAGTGCTTCTCTCCACCAGGTGCTTTCAGAGTGCTTTTACTTTAGTTTTTACTTAGATGAGGCAAATAGCCCAGGATACTGGGATTGATTTAGGGTTCTTGCTGTGGAGGTTGGACTGTAACAAGCCCATTAAAATACACTGGCACTCAGCAGAGACAGGTAAACAGACATTCAAACATCTCACAGCCCTCTTGATCAGGTCCCTTGAAATCCTGTGACCCATTTGCAGAGGTGTAGTAATGTTTCTGTAGGGGAAGTGTTTTCCAAGGATGACTCACCCACAGGTGGTTTTGGTTGAGGACTGGAAAGCGATGGTACTGCACACGCTTCTCTGCATGTGTTTCAACAGGGCTGCTGAGAGGAGGAGGGGAGGCACTGTTAGAACATCAAAAGAAATGACAGTTACTTTTAGTCAATCCATGTTTCCTGCATAAGAACCAGACTTGGTTTGAGTAAGCTGACAACAAGGGCTCAAATGGGGCCGGGCCACTTCCCTTGCAATGGTCATTTATGCTGAGGCTTGGCTACTGGGGTTGTGCCTCATCTCCCTGGAACAGGGATGACTGCCAGCCATTCTCTCGTATGTTTAAAGGACACTGTAGAGAGCTTGTGCTGTTGGATATAAGCTGTATTTGGTCTGGATGAGGCATTTTTCCTGCTGCAGATGAAGGACTGAGTCAGAGGTACATGCTGAAAAGTGAAAACTGACAGATTAAGCTTGGTCAGACCTCTTCTTGACAAGAGATGCAGGGTGATAGGCTAATATTAATTTGGCTTTAATTACAGTCAGGGGACACAGAGGTGAAAATGAATCCCTGCAGCACTAGTACTGGAATTAGTGGAGGTGGGAGCTTTCTGAACAGCAGTCCTGCAGCTTCCTCATAAAGGACAATGGATTGGGGTGTGCAGCAGTGCTTTCAGAGCACCTCACCATTGGGGAAGAAACGTACAATTGTATCAGAACAGGTGGCTTCTGCTTCCATGAGCACAAAGCTGAGCCAGTGTTGGAGCCCTGATGTGGGCAGTGCATAGCCCTGAAAAGCTGTCTGGAATCCTGCAAGGTGCTGGACATGAGGTGATGTTATTAGGCTTGTGGTAGGGATGTGATCTGAGGGGAGTACTGCTTGGTTGTCCTTTAACTTTCTGTCAATAACTAAAACACCCTCATCTCTTTTCAGTCCTTCAGGCAGCAACAGTTCAGGTTGTTATTTTTTCATTGTAGAGACTTCATTGGGAAGGAAAAAACCCTGCTTGTAATGCAAGGTGTGTGAAGCTGATTCACTGTACAGCTGCAGTATAGTATAATAGTATAAATTCCAGTTTGATGCAAGTAACGGGCTGCTGTGTACTGATTCATACTGGTGGCGTACTCCTGGTGAGTTACACCATGCTGACTCCTTTGGGTTTAGGACAGATCCACCAGGCTTGTGTTGAAAAAGGTAAGTGTGGGGTTCTCCCCTGCCCTATCAACCCGTGGACTTCCATAAACTACTGCTCTGTGGTGGAAGCACTTGCTCTTCAAGAGGAAAGGAGATCGCCACATCAGATTGTTGCCTAAGTCCAAAACACTAGCAATAATGTTGCAGGGCTGTTGCTTCCTCACTCCAGGAAGGTTTGGCTGAAGGATGTGACGGAGGTTCTTTTGCTGTATTCAACATGTGCAAGCTGTACACTGCTGAGAGAAGTCTTACTTTAAGCCAATTTAAAAGATGCTAGTTAACTAGTTAGTTAACTGAGTTACTCAAGGCATGTATGGACTCTGTGGAGGTGGCCCCTGGAACAGGCATTGCTGGTGCCATGGGAGGGGAGCTGCAGCTCAGAGGTCAGAGCAAGGCTCTTGGCATTGGTATGTCAGGTTATGAAGTGGTCTGAAGGGCATGCTCAGATTATTGTGTTGTGGTTACTTTCTACTTTATTTGAAATGAGCTTTGGCTTTTTTGGCTGGGTAGTTGTAGCTGCTGTCTTTGAAATCATTGCTGCTAGCCTGGCTTTACCACAAGCGCTGTGAGAACCTGAATGCTGCTGTTACGGGACTTGGGGCAGTCAACCCCCTTTGAGGAGATCATAAGGCAGGAAAAGCAACCCCTTGCCAACAGGCAGGCAATGGTCCCTCTTACCAGAGTTTGTGGTTCTCAGAGGCTGGGGCTCCCTGGGCCCCTGTTGAGCTTCAGCTAGACATGGTGGTGCATAGCCAGTGTTGATTTGCATTTTGGGTTTTAACTGCAGGCTTTACAGGAGTTTTATCAATAACTGTGTTACTGGATGTATCAGTGAAAGAACATGACAGAAAACATCAAAGAAACATCGTTTAAGGGTTTTTGAAAATGAATTTCTGGTTACAGTTGCTGTATTGCAACAATTCCACCTCCATTTGAGACTACAAGGGGAATGCTCTGAGTGCAGTGCAAGGCTGTAGGAGAAAGAACCATGGTCGTGTAGGAAGTCATGGTGTGAATATACAGGATGGGTTTTATCTCCAGTAGTAATAGAGAAGCAAAGTCTTAAAATCTTTAATTTGATCAAATTAAACTCTACCTTCAGCTGGGTTGTGGAAGCTTCCTATGACACTGAGTTGCACTGTTCTCTCAGAGGGAGACTATCAAAAAGCCTGAATTCATTTCAACCTCTCATATGCATTATGAAGCAGATAAATTAGAAAGTACTTTCAAATAGCTGTTGATTTTATTTGCTTGATAAATACAATCCTAACAAAATAAAAGTTAACCGATAATAAGAGATTTGTCTGAACAACATTAGAAAAACCCATGACAATTCAATAGGAATTAGTGTGAGTTAAACCAAAAAGTTTAAATATTGCCAGCAAATATAAAATGTATGTAACGAAGGAAAGGGAGGATGCTTTAGTTGACATTTGTCACCAGACCACATTTTCTGTGTTTATAAACTTTTTTTCCCCAAATTTTAAAAAAATACTATGCTGTTTTCTCTAACATATCAAAGTATTTGTACAAAATCAAATCATGGCCAATGATTCACAACAGTGCAATAGAGAAAGAATACAATCCCATCCAACAGGTGCTGAAAATAAATATCCAGGTTAGAAAATACGATCGCCTCTGCGCATGCTGGGGAGTTCGCTGTCTGCAGGTGGAGTCATGTGAGTGTATCTGAAACATTAACACATTGAAAGGCCCCTGAATGCCAGCCTGGATGGACGGAAGCTGCCAAGCTGCTGGGGGTTGTGTTTTAAATAACAACCAGAAGAGGCTGTTGCTGAACCCCATGTGTCTCCCAAGGCATTGCCTGTGCTTCAGGCTTATTTGGAGCCTTTAAAATGGACGAAGAAAACACTCTTGGCTGGATGGCAGCAGTGTGAGCACAGCCCGTACTGAACAGGAACGAGGATGGTCCTTTACAGATGAGTAAATGGGTTACCTACATGGCTAAGAGACACGGACAGCTCTTGATGAACGTTTCCATCATACAGGGACATAAATAACATCTCTCAAGTCTTTACATTTATTCACTACATCTTGGAACAAAAACGAAGCTTAAGGGCGGGTTGGGTTAACACGATACCCCACAGTCTCCCAAGTTTTCAGCCAACCCAGAATAAATTTAAAGCTCCCTTGTACGGCATCTGCATCAGAAAGGTATCAAAGGCACAAGCAAGAAGTGACAAGGTTAATAAGCAAAAGTAATGGTGAATGAGGAGCAAGAGAGTCACAAGGCAAATAATTAGTAAGTGTGGGTGGGGGGTGGTTTTATTTAATGAAAATAAGACCTTCCAATTCTGCTCCAGTGAAGGTAAAGAATGATTTTGGTTTAAAATAAAACTGTTATTGGATTATTTTAAATCACCTGAAGGAAACAGTCTCAAAATGATCTGATACTAACTGCAAAACTCTTCTGGCCTCTCCAAACTCACCTGAGTCTGAAGAGTAGAAGCCACAAGTATTAGAGACAGAAGTCTCCAGGGCTTAAAAGAAAGGTTTCTTTACAGAATGTACACAGCCAGCAATGCTCATTTGTGCAGTTTGACTCAAGTTACAGTAATTTGCACAGTTCAGTTGGTTTCACGCATATCCAAGGAGTCTGATCAAATCGGAGTTTCTTTCCTGTCTTTGCTTGGCGATGGCTTCACTTGCTGCTCCTTGCTTGCTTTTGGCTGCTCTTTGGCTGCTTTTGTCTCCAGGACACCGTCTCTCTGCTGCTGTTGGGAAACAATCCCACGTTTTTCTGGGTCTTCTTCCTCCTGCACCTGCTGCTCTGACTTGGCTCGCTGCAATAGCCGGAGCTGTACTCGCAGTTCTATGATGGCCTCTCGCTCCTCGTGAATCGCCTGGTTCAGGTGATTGTTCTTTATCTTTAAGAAAGGAAAACAAATGTCAGTGCACCTTCTGGCAGAGGCAGGCTGGAGCTAAGGGGGCATATAGCACTGCACTAGGGAGCTATGCTGTTATCCCAGATGGCAACGTGGACTTGCACACGACAGAGCACATGGTGTTTGTTATGCCCAGGGACAAGTACGACAAACTACGAGCCTGCACATGTGCAAGTATCTCTGCACGGAGTAAATCCAACGACCAGAAGGGGAAGAGTGCCAATGAATGCAAAGACTCCAGTCTTACCTCTAGTTCCTCATTCTGTCTCTGCAGATCTTCCAAGATGACCTGCAGTTCCTCCTCATCCTCACTCTCACTTTCACTCTCAGAAGAATACTCCTCAGTTTCACTCCGGCCATGCTGCTGGCGACTGAAAGATCAAAGACAAACTGATTCAAACACCTCCTCGAGGCTGCCAGAACCGCAGCAGCATAAAAGGGTTAACTTGGATCCACTGAACAATCTGCAATGGTTTTGAAAACCAAATCAGAATTTGCTTTCAAAGCTTAATTTAATAATGCAATGATGTCCAGAGGGGATTTTTTTTTTAAGAACACGGGATCTGGTTTCTTTCAGATCATAACTCCATTGTTACACTAACGGAAAATATCCTGAAAGGCCCAAAGTTGCTGAGATTGCAATAAAAAGATATGTCTTTCAAATGTGATGTTCACAGCGTGAGCTTTTAGGTGTGGTTGAGAGTATTGTTTCAGAAAAGCACATATGGCATAGGAGCTCTGCTGTGGGCAGTCCCCCTCTTACCTTTGTATTTCACCTATTTCAGCTCGAAGACGATCTATTTCTTCCTTCTCCGAGGCAATCTGTCTCCGCAGGAACTGCTCCATGGCCAGCAGTTCTTCCTGTTCTGTTAGAATCTCGTTCTCCTGTAATGATTAATTAGTTCATTAAGACCTAGACTTTATTTTCATCTGGTGATGGTGCTATTCTCTGACAGACTTTCAGAAGGAGTGCTTTGAACTCTGACTCATCAAGACCTCAAAGCAAATGCAAGTTGAAAACCAATCATGTCTGTTCTGAATCCTCACGATGATTGCTGCACTGAATACCAGTGGAGATGACGCACCAAGCTCTGGCATGTTTGGCTGCCAATTTCCTTAAATCACAGGGGAAAGCTCTGTCTAACCAGCAAAATAACTAGAAAACCTGAATTATGAAATACATTTTTGAAGGTGAATCTAAGGAGGTAACTATAGCAGAGAAAAGACCAAAGCTACTGAGGGAAGCAAAGGAAAGCAAAAAAAAGCCAGAATAGCTGCTTTACTTCCTTTGATTAGCAGGGAAGTAGTCAATGGTATTAAAACAGGTCAGATTTAGAAGGGCTCTCTAAGTAGTTCAACAACAGAGGCTACCTTTGGTGGTGGTGGTTGCTGCTGCACAATGTCTCTGCTGTTAACAGGTCTCCTCAGCTTTGGGTTCACTCCTGCGGTCACCATTCCTTACCTACTTTACTTACCATTAAAACAAAGCCTTATCTTTTCATAGAGAGATCCCTTTAAACCTTCTATTTCACATCACATAGGAACAAAAGGGTGGTTACTATTTTTTATGAGAGATGGAGTAAGAAAATACCAGCAAACAAACAGGTAAATGCTGACCACCTACCTGTGCAAGCAGAATATTTATCACTTCTTCGTTCTCATTCATTTCTTCTTTGGAGACATCCTCCTTTGAAAGGCTAGCAATTTCTTGTGCAATCTTTGTCTCACACTCCTGCCAGAGAAAGAGAACAGCTTTTCAAAGGACAGCTTCCCCAGCCACTCTACTGTAAAAACAGATTTTCTGGAACATATTATTTACTTTCCAAATACAGAATCACCATTGTGGTTGTCTTCAAAGTGATCAGCAAGGGACGTATGACAGTTTAAAAAAGCATGCTTGAAGTCTATTAACCTTGAGCTTTCCAGTAGTTCCTCTTGCTACTCCAGGACACACTGTGTTAAGCATATAATGAATCTATGCTCTGTCAAACACTAGGTTTTTAATCTTGCAATGGGTGGAGATGTTGCTGCCCCTAGGGAGAGACAGCTAACCAGAAAACGCAATTGCCCATCAGCCGTGTAAAGTGAAGATGTAAAATCTGCAGTAAAAGGATTGAAACGTGGTCTCTCACAAATTAGGGATCCACAGTTTAGATGCTTGGCCAACGAACAGAAGTTACCCACCTGTCTCTTAGCTTCTCTTAGTTTTCTCTTCAGAGCTGTTAAAATTCTTTGCACCTCCCAGAGCCTCTCTTCTTTGGATAAGTCTTTTATCCCTGCCTGCAAGTCTCTGTGTAAACAGTTCAGTAGGAACTCCTAGAAATATCGTAAAGAAATCAGTGTCTTTGATATATCATAGCAGGGCAGGCTAAAAAGAAACAATCTTTCTGGCTTCATGGCAACAGGCTTGGGATTCTGGTTTTCAAAGCTCAACCCATCACCTAATGAGTTAATATACATTCACATTCAGTACATGATCTAGAACTAGATGAAGAGCAATATTAAATCAAACTTTTTAACATGGCCTTCTGACCTTTAGAGGAAAGGACCTTAAGATATCTAGTTCCAGGAGCAGGGATGACTCACACTAGAGCATGTCCCCCAAGGCTATGTCCAACCTGGCACTGAACACCACCAGGGATGGAGCATTTACTGCTTCAGTGGGCAAGTCATTTCAGTGCCTCACCACCCTTAAAGAACTTCTTCCTTATATCTAACCTGAACTTCTCCTATTCAAGTTTGAACCCATTACGCCTTGTCCTATCGCTGCAGCCCCTAATGAAGAGTCCCTCTCCATCATCCCTGTAGGCCCCCTTCAGATACTGGAAGGCTGCTATGAGGTCTCCACACAGACTTCTCTTCTCCAGGTTGAACAGCCCCAACTCTCTCATCCTATCTTCATACGGGAGGTGCTCCAGTCCCCTGACATCCTTGTGGCCCTTTCTCCCACCATAGAAGTATTCAACTACATAGCCCTGTCTTTTGTGGGTTGCTCTGCTATATAAATGGTGAGCAGCATCACTAATCTGTTTTCAGTGGTTTCCACTTACAGGACAAGTCTGATAGAAGTAGAGCATCTGTTACAAGCTTATGATGATTTACTACTGAATGTATAAAAGCCAGGGCAAAGATAAACAGAAAAACACTAAGGTAATTTCCAACCTGTCTCCTGATTTCTTCTTTGATGCTTTCTTGTGTTTCTGGAAGTGCTGGCATTGTTGCCATATTTGACCAGCGAAGAGGTTTTGTCACCTGCTTCAGGGTCACATTCCCAAAGAATTCTTGAACATGTGTAAAAAATACATACAGGACACGGTTGCTGATCTGCAGAGAAAGGACAGATGAAACACTGGTTAAGATGATTTATTCACATAACCTTTATCTGTGAAGCAAAATATCTTTCTTCAGAAACAAACAACCTTTAGAATGCCTTTCTGTGACTCACAGTGATACTAGTTTGTCCTAAGAGATTAAAATCTGGATTAAAAGTGTAACTTTAAACAACCCAGTGCTGTCCCCAGGGAATCTGCATCTCTTAGCTGTGCATCTGAGGCAGCTTCACGCTAAACTCAGACACATCTTAACCTATTGCAATTATTTCCATCACTGGTAGATATAGAGGTGTATTACTTTCCTTTTACTAGTGTAAAGGTGGTTAGTGACAACAACGGGTAACAGGGAATACCAACCATACTGCACCTTGGCTTTCTCTTCCCCAACCTGTAAGCAATTTCTACAACATCTCTCTCAGATGATGTACTATAGTAGAAAATGGAGTTTGAAAGGGCCTGTTGCTGTTGTTCTTGTTTTAACATGAGACAGAAGCAAATATTTATTTTGATACTCTATCTTCCATTAAAATGCAAACATTTATCCTGTCACTACCTGCATTTTAATTGCTAAAATCTACTTAACAGAAAACATGACTGGGCCTGCATTGTTTTGCATTAATTGTTACTTCTTTTCTTAGCTAGAAAGTGTCTGGCACAGCAAAATAGCCGACAGTAATACTGCCCAGCCCTTTTGCTACTGGGCTTCCTCCTAGGCTCTTAATTATAAAGCCAAGTGCTTCTGAAGTGTGGGTTTTCTTCTAGAAGACACACACCCAATAATGCCATGCTTCCATATGCACAGAACTAATTCTGAACTGTACTTAATTTAAACCTTTCCAAGATGTTTATTAAGGAATTCATCCATCCAGAAACCACAATTCTTACTTGAAAACTAAGTCAGTTGTTTTTCCCTCACTGAAGACAGGGAAATGGCTTTGGTACTTTGTCTTACACCAAAGCCATTAGACAAAAGTCATTATTGCACCAGGAAGATCTGTTTGCAGGATAGGATTCATTGGCTTGATACTAAAATTAAGCAACAGTATAGTCCTCACTGAATTAATGCTGAATCAAAAGCCCACAGAAACTGTGCACCTGCATAAATAGTTGGACAAATTCAACATGAAATGACTTCTGTTCGCAACAGAATTAAAACCCTGACAGCAGTCTGTGTAATACTGTCATAATAAGCCAGGTGTCAGACCCATAGTATGCAAGCTCACATTCAGAAAGTCTTTTGTTCTTCCCTTCCCAGCAGTTTAGTTTCCCAAAATATAAAGAGAAGCTGTAATTTAGCTTAATTGTATCAGACAATACCCCATTCCTACCTGCAAAAGAATTCCTATAAAGAAGTCTTTCCTGAGCTGAAGTTCTGCTCTAGCACTTGCTGTGTGGCACACGTACCTGGACAGTAGGGCTGAGCACTATAGAAATGTTCTGGATGTTCATTTTTGTTTCCAGTTCCTTTGCAATAACGTGGTCCATGTGCACAATCAGCCAAGAAATCAGGAGATGGTTACACTCTGGCAACTCTTTCAGCAGCCTCTGGCACTCCTGAACTTTCTCAGCTTCTGTGCTCTTCCCACAAGCATCTTCAAAGCGGGGCATTAGCTCTTTGGTAAGCAAGTTTTCAGGCAGTTCTCGTAGGTACTGCTTCAGCAAGCTGGCTACTGTGTTGGGCTCATACTCTTCCAGGTTGGGAGATTCTTCTCGATCATAGGCTGCTTTTAGCTCATCAACTTTTGATTTTATTCCTTAAAATATTTAGATCAAGAATTAAGAGAAATCTTCAGCTGTAACTGTATAACAGTTATAGTTACACTTTTTTTTTTCTTTCAGAGGCACTAATTTCCCCTCTCCTTACAATTTAAATTACTTGAAGAACACCTTTTAAGAGTTACCCACATGTAACAAAATTAAGGTCATGACTCAAAATTCCATAGATTGCTGCTTCTAAAAGCACCGACTGACTACTCCTATGAAGCAAAAACACAGCCTTGCCAAAGCTCCAGACTGGAGCTGGCGCCAACATTCCCTTCCATCAAGGAACATGAAACAGGGAGAGAAAGGGCAGGGAAACACAAGATCGACTGTGTATTTTCGATCAGCATCTGTTCAATTATAGAGCCCTAAGCCAAGAAGCAAATACATTATCAACTCAAGTTCATACCTATAACAACACACCCCACACTTTTTAATTTCCAGGTTTCCAGATGGCCCTCCGCAGTGGAGGAATCTCACACAGGATTTTGGACTTTCATGAATGAAAGTGTGTTCACAAAGTTATTCAACACAGCCAGAGTTTTATGTGAACACGGTGTTTTTACAACTCACTGACATTCCAATCTTCCCAAACTTAGCGAAATTTCATTCTTAAAGCTCAAGCACCATCTGAGTTGTACCAACTTGGCTCATACACAACCAGCAAAGCTGGGTGCACTGAGCCCATCGTAAATGCCAGGTAAAATATACTCAGTTTCATGTCCAATTTAGGCATCACAACAGCCGGTAGATTGTTAAACCACTGGAATTGTCTCTCTGAGCTCTCAGTTTACACAGTCTGACACACACAAGAGGGTGCTATTGCACAGAGGAATACTGAGACAGTACAAACATCAAAAATGATTTATGGAAAACACACCTTTATCTGTGAAAATTCCCAAAACATCGTGTCTTGAAAAAAACACAACTGGAATGTTCCAACAGGCAAGATGAAGAAGCTGCTTAAGCTGCTGCAGTATTTATGCATGCCTACCACATACAATGCAGATGGACAGCATGAAACCAGCTTAATGAAGCCTTTAAAACGGTTTGATTACTGCTTTTCCTCAAATTCCTTTTCTCACTTGTTCTTGCGCCCTTAAACATACCCACAGAGGTACTTACGCAAGTTACTTTGCAGATGCAGTTCACAAACAAAGCGACCGTTCTGTGTAACGTGACTAAACCTGATATTTCATTTATGTAAGCTGGTGTTACACAACCACCATGGTTAATTAGCCTGCTGCTGCTAAGCTTAATTAAGGGAACTTGGATTTTGTGCTCATTAGTGTATTTGCTCAAAGAAAGTAAGTTTTTAAGGGGGAAAAATCATACAATGGAAATAACTGGAAAAAGCAACTTAGTGGGAAGCTTAAGTAATAAAGTGGTTGTATCTCACCTCTGCTTTTGCAATCAACTAGAAATGCATTTCTAATGTAGAAGTAAAAAACACAAGCTGGCCATACTAACAGTTCTTTATTCATCCTCAGCACCCTACCACAGGCAGCCAAAACAAGTGGTTTCTTACTACCACTTCAGCAATTTTTCTGGTACTTCGGACTTACAAGTTGCTCAACTTTAACTTGCCTGATTACCTTTTGGATAATTAAAATGAATGCAGCCATTAACAGTCTCTAGATGGTGGGTATCTTAAAATAGTAACAAAATAGCAAGTAAAGACCTTAGGAACCTGCATGTCAGTGTGCCCAGAGTACCTGAAACTCTGTAGATGCCTTCACATTTCATGCCATACTTCTCTACGTAATCTATACATTCACGGAAAACTGCTGGCAGGCGGACACCATCATACATCATGGTCCTGTCTACTGCATCAGACAAAGGAATGCCAAACACGGGTCTATGACTTGGAACATCCACTTGAGGTATCTCTGTCTCCTGAATTGGCTTTTTCTTTTTCTTCTTCTCTTTCCACTGTTTTACAACATCTGCTGCAGTTAAGTCTTTTGACTTCTTCTCTTTATGTTTATCTTCCTTATGTTTGTCTTCCTTGTGTTTTTCATCTTTGGGTTTCTCTTTTACTTTAAAATCCTTTTCCTTTTTTTTGGAAAAGCTGGGTTTCTTGAAGACGTGTATTCCCTTGGACCGCTTCAACTTCGAAGGGCTTTCAGCTTCATCACCGGAACTGTCCTCTTGAAATGCAGCATAACCTTCCGCTAATGGGCAAAGAAGGAGAAGGCAAGAGGACAGTTGTAAGTCTGCTTAGTTTCTAAATAGCATACTATAAGAGGGAGAGAATAAGAAGTAGTATGTAAGGAGAAATGAAAAGCAACATGAGTGAAGAAAACAGCACCTGCCTGACTCTGAAGGTTTTCTTTAGTCCTTCACAATTAAGTGGACAAGGATTAAATCAAGGTTGCATAATCACAAAGATAATTCACAGCTCCTGACCAATCTGAACAATTAACACTTTATATACTTACTCATAATGGCAATGTCCATGTTACGGGTTGGCTTCCCATCTAATAGTCAAGGAAATGCAAAATAAAAACAACTGTCTGGCAGCTTCTCTACGTTCCTGTAATCAACAGCGTAAGAGTTGCTGTTAAGGATCATCTGCTGCATACACATAAGTCTAACAAGCTTCCGTTAAGAAGAAACTAAACTTCAGCCACTTAACTCCCCAATCCCTCCCCAGAACATTACGACTGTTAAGTATGAAGGTAACAGTTTCAGCCTCAAATAAAATACAAAAAACAGGAAAAAGGCCCAAGCACACTTACTTTTCCACTTGACAAATAAAACAATTCCAGTAACACTAGCACAATACCTGACCGTGAAGGTATCTGCCTTAAAGAGAGCTTCAAACAAGTCAATGGGTGGAACGCACTGTTTGAGCAGCACAACACCAAGTGCCGTCTAAAACATGCACCAGGGCTTTTACTAGCTACGCCTCTGCAGCAAGCCCTGCCTGTCCTCCAGGCAACAAGCAGCAAATCTTCAGATGTGGACTACAAAACTCAAACCCCACTAACAGAAAAACAACCCACAACCAAACCAACACCACACAAACCAATGCAACTTCCAAGTCAATTAACTGATTTTACACACATACGTAAGAAAAGTAAGCCTGAAACCTGGTCAACAAAAACAACAGTTTACATGCCCTTCAGGTCCCCCAAGGCAGAGGGCAGCCAGCTCTTGGTTCAGTGTGAAGCCCCCATTATAGAGATCCTTTGAGGCTCTTCCACTACCCACAGGCAGCGCCTTTGCCCAAGTGAGGAAGTGCACAGACAGCCAAGTGCTCTTCCTGCATAGTTTTGGGTGGTGGAAAATTACCGCCTTAGATTATGAGAGAGCGCATCACACAAGAGATTATAGGCTGTAATTCTTACAGGTGAAAGATCTTATGCAAAAGAACCAGGAAACATTCAGTCTTTTGTTCTTCCCATTCTAAATTATACTAAGCTGCAGAGTTGCTTAGCATTAATTCAGCATATCCAAGGAGCTGGCTGTAGTTTGAAGCCCCCTTGGCTGCTCTGTAGAAGGCAGCTTTTATGAGTCAAATAAATACAGGAAATATATTAAAGCATGGAACTGCCATAAAATAATTACAACTGCTGGAGCAGCTCGCTCTTCCCACTCTGGACTCTTCCCTAGTGCTACCAAACACGCACTTGCCTACAAGACAGAGAAAGACTGTAGCCCTGTTCCTGTCACAGTGAATTTTTACAATAAAGTGCAAATGTTATCTGGACACAATCAGCAGCCAGGTCTCATCCTCCCAGTTTACCAGCTATACCATCATCATCCACTCTTTCTGTAAACTAAGCCCAGAAATGGCTAAGGAAACCTGCAGTGCATGAAAGAAGGATTCACATCTCTGATACAGAAGGAACTTGTGACGCACCAGCTACGGGACAAAGGACAAGCACGCATTACCACTGTGTTCTGTCAGGACGAGATGGGGCCGGCACCAAGTTTCAAGACTGGGTTCACAGATGTAATTTCCAAACAGAAAGCCAGATCCCCACCAGACAGAGCAAAGAACAACCTGCCCTCAACCTTTCCTGCTGTAACAGATCACAGCCCAACAGCATACAGTCAACCCCATCCTCAGCATGTCCCCTGGGTCCACACAGGGGACTCAAGCTTGGAAGTCAATGTCCTCAACAGAACACCTGCTTTAGTGTCTCAACACTCCATGTTGCAACACAAACCTCGGTGCTTTCCTAGATCCGTGGTAACATAACACCAGCAATAACACATTACTGAAACTGGTATTTCTTGACTTCATGAGAAGACAGGAAGAAGCAAATTAAACACAAAACAGCCTATTCTAATTTGTCTCAGTAATGTTTAGAAATACATACTAATTAGGTTCACAGAAAATCTCTCACCCATACCAAGAGCAGATCTGTATATCTCTGGGAGTAGCTCCATTTTCTTCACCATACTTCTGCTAATAAAATGACTGTATCCCTTCCACCAGTGATACAATACATTGAAATACAACCAACCTACATTTATACAGGAGGAATTATCAAAAGCAGTAGACAAAGCAGGTAATTCTAAAAGTGGAAAGAAGTATTACCTGCTGTCAGTAAACTGGTATTTCTGCTCACTGTTTCCTCAAGACTTCCAGTATTAACAGTCTGCATTTTCCCATCACTCTAACGTATGTAAATGACATTTTCCTTGATCTGCATAAGACCAGTACCAATAAATACTCAAATTTCACCAGCATAACAAGTGGACTATCTGCCAGTTCCTTGCTCCGACTTTGTTAGCCCTTCCACAAGCACACCTTCACTGTAGTTATTTTAAATAGGATGCTCCAAGTATAGCCCTTATCTTACTGAAAATTGTGAAAACCTCTTTTATAAACAATAATAATAAAATAATCCAGTGTTACTCTGGAAAAATCTAACTTGCAGGCTTAAAAACTTTGTCATACAGTAAGCTCGCTGTTTCTATCAGTCTGCGTACTTGGGAATGCTTCTCCTGCTCTCTTATGATGAAGTTATAAATTCGTGCTATGCAGTATTTATTGTTAATACAAAGGGTTGGATTATCTAGAACTGCCACTTATCAAACCTACCACAAGATACATTCTGTGCATGAGGCCTCTGATGAGTTTTTAAGCTATTTATACTCTACACCTCATTTTGGCTCCGCGAGTAAATTTGCATGCGTAAGTAATTAATACACTGAAAGAATACATAGATCACTTTTATATATGGAAGAATCGGTTGATCAAATATGACTAGAGGAACCAAAATGCAATGATAGCATTAGTTATCTAACTTCAATTCGTCAGAGGGATTGCCATCAGCGTACACCATTTCTAAATAAAACAGAAAGACATACATGGATGCATAATGAGCTTGGGTAGATAGCTTTTATTTCCTCTCCTCACCCACAGGATGCATTGTTGTTATTAATAGAAACTTACAGACACTACGAGCACTTACTATGCAACTTTCAATTAGATCAGTTTGTTTTTACATTCAACTCACTGATGTGAGCGCAGCACTCCTCCAAAATTATGGATTCCAATTACTGCTCAGTGCTATGCAAGGAGAGCAAATGAAGATGAAACATGAAATTTGCTGTACCTGATTCTGATTTAAAATAATTACTGGCACTGAAAGGCAGACTTTTAAACTGTTTGCAAATGGTACTTTGCTAAATAAATACACACTGGTGTATAGATATACATAGTAATTTGTCAGTAGAATAAAATGTAGCAACACAAAGATAAACCTTGATATGAAGAGCCTCTATTTTTTATCATAGGTAGGAAACTGTAGTAACTTCTTATTCTGTAGATCTGTAAACTGTATTCAGAGCTTCCCCACACACCAGATCAGTAAAAACAATGTTCTGTTTGGAACAGCAGTTATGTGGTTGTTTTGTTGGATGACAAAGGCCTCCTTACATTTGTAACAGACCTCACCCCATACACATGAAGTATCCACTGCTACTGCAGAACCCATCTCCATTAGCGCTCTGCACAGAAATGAAGGATCATAAGGACAGAGACAACACACCACTGCTCTATGTCAAAGAGCTGGGAATACTAATAGAGCTTTTGTATGGTTACTGAATATCCACATTCCTGAGAAGAAACTATTTTGGAGAAAAATCCCTGAAGATGACAGAAGAGAGAACAGGCTGGTGGTATCTGGCACCTGACAGAGTCACAGATTACTAGAACCTCAACATAGCAACTCAGAGCAAGGAGATAAGGGTTAACACCCAATCTGGACTGAAGACTGTTTGGAGCAGGACCCCAAGTTAACAATAGGAATATTTCAGCCCTTGTCTACCTCCCAAAAGAACACCCCTGCTCAACACCTTTGGGATTTGATCTTCAAACTATTTCCTGAAAGCATCAGAAGAGTTCATGCCAATGACATTACTGTCCTCTCACAAAACAGTTTTGTTTACAGTTCACACGACTCTCCATTTCCCCCAAGAATTCTGTAAAGAAAATGGAAATGAGTCTAACCAAAAAATCCTAGCTGCTGCACATTGAACCCATGCTGTCCAATGGCATCTGTCTCAGAAGTAAAACGAATACGCACAGTAAGATCTACACACAGACTCTTTATCTACAGAGATTCTAACAGGTAGAACAGCTTTTTTCTTCTTAAGAATGTCTTAGAACCTTTTTCCTTTTGCAAGGAACTGCAGTGTTATGACTTTATCAACACACAAATACTGACAGGTGGTTAAACATTCAATTTTAAAAACCAACCATGCTGGTCACTGTCTCATAGAAACCATTACTGCTGAAGAAAGGTCTATTTTTGCTCTACTGCTACCACAGTACAAGTCTTGCATGGACAAGGGATCCTTTGAGTCAGGGAACACATCCGCGTTGAAACTATTCCACTGAAAATAAAATTCATTCTAATTCCTAATACATCCCCTAATCTAACTCACTCTCCAGCTAACCAACACTCAGCCTGTCACCGAGGAGTGCAGAACAGAGATCAGTGCCTGAAAGATTTTTCCAGCAGCCGACATTCCACATGAAAACCAGTATTCCATTCAATTTCTGGTATCTCCAAAACATTTCTGAAGTTTACATTTAGAGTATTATCAAAATACCCCAAAAACTGAAAAAGTGGAAGAAACTGAAGAATCGGAAGTGTGGAAGGAATCACAAAAGGCAAAGCTGGAAGTAGGACTCTTAAAAAAATCAACCATGTTAAGCAACTGTAAAGAACACCCGTTGTTTACGTAAGTAAAATGTTTGTTCGAGGTATATTTACGATAATGCCTATTTTTGGACAGCACAAGATGTACTGAAAGCTTTACACGTAACTTACTCTTATACCTAACTGGCAATTATATGACATACTTACATTAGGGCTAAGAAATGTGGAATGTTTCTTACATTACAGATAAAGGAGGTAATTTGAATCTTCCTACATTTTGTCTTTTTATGTTTTTGAGGATTTTTCCTACCTTTAAAGCTTCTTTTAAGTAACAAAAATTGCTTTACATCAGCTATAAAATGTGTTGTGATCTCTTGTGGAAGAAAGCAGCTACAGTGATAATGTGCACAGACCCGCATGTATTTGCTAAAAAAGCGTTTTTCCTCTTTAGCCTTCAGTTACACTGTCACCAAGAGACATGCCAAATTATACTATAAAGAACCCCACGCTATGTATAATGCTGACCTCTAACAATTCCAAATTTAGAGGTGTCTAATGTGGGGTTATAACAGAAAGCTCATTTGCAAAAAGCAAAATCCCCAACTACTAACAGCCTGAATTTACACCTATTCAATATTACTGAATTTTCATTACCATTCCAATAATCTGTATTAGGTTAATGTCGTTAGAGAAAAACCCTGAGAAATCACTTTAAACCTGTAGGAATTTTAACTTGAGGATAATACGGTTTTGAGTTACAGCAGCCTTTAGGCACACAATCTTCAGATAGAGTAACAACAGTCCTTCTAAACTGTGGTAGAAACAATTCCTGCATTCCAGGAAATGGGTTTGATTAAAAGCAGTGCAGTGGCAGCAATTCTTAAAGAGTAATTATTTAAATATGTGCATGCATATTACAGACAGTCACCAGATTCATTCTAACAGAATAGTGTGTGCTGTCTCATTGGTTTTGATCTTCCAAATTTCACATGTAAGCAGCAGTGAGGTACACTGGCACTGACAGCCAGAACTTGCAGGCATCAGAGACAGAAGCACGGTAGAAGAGGAGCATTATTTTGAAGCTTTGCTAAAACAAATGTCAGTTAAAAAAAGCCCCAGCATGTGGGCTGTGATATTTAGGTTTCAGAGACTTGGACAGGAAGGATCTTTCTGGTACTGAGAGTGCTCACTACCAAGATTAGTATTTCTAAGTGCTTTCTTCTCTCAGAACATGTAAAGGAACTCTTACTGAATAAAAACTATTTCATGTTTCCAAAATTTTTCTGCACAAATCTAAAGGTGGAAGTTAATATTTCCCTTGCATTGTTCTGATGGAGGGGTACACTTTCTAAATGAAAAATTCCATTCTAGACAGGGATACACTGACAAAGAATGGGTTCTACAGTCAAAGCTTTAGTCTCCTCTAACCTTTACTCTGTTGGTTCTAGTAAATTCAGATCTCAATGTTGTCTTGCACAGTTTTGAACTCTGCAATACCACTTTGGCACTGCTGGTGGAAACTGCATGACCAGATTAAAATGAGAAGCTAGAGAAAAAAAAAGGACACAGATCTTACTGTTTCTGAAACAATGATGCAGTGTGCACATGACAATTTGAGGTGGTAACAACAGCAAACTCTGAATATGTGAGACATAAGGGAAAAGGGTTAAAGTTGTTGAAACTGACTCTTCCAACTCTAAAAAGTACAAAATTCAGAACAAACTTACTTTCATCTTAGCCCTTCAGCTGCAATTTCAAAAAGCATCTATTTAGAAATACACCTGTAAACTTCCACTCAGAATGTGAGCAGATAATGAGATTAGAAGAAGCCCATGCCAGGCGATTACCAATGCATTGCTAAAGGTTCTGGATAAACATGTTTATTAGTAATTCCGGGCACATGCTTGGCACCTCAACCTGTGCAGCCAAAAGCAAATCCAGTTTTTGGTTAAGGTGTGGGCTTCTTTGGAAGAGAAACAGGTACTGCACAAAGCCTGTTTGTACAAGTTACCTTCCTTCACACTTAAGTTTAAAAAAAGCACTGGAAATAGTAATCAATTTTGAGAAAGAAAGAGAGAAAAATAAGTTATAAGCATGATATAAGAGCAGGTTCCTACTCACTTCTTTTTTCTTTCTTCTTAAATTTTCCTTTCTTCTTCCCATGCTCTTTTTCATCATCAGATACTATATCTGGAGGCTCATGCAAGCTGTCATGAAGTGGTGAAGGCTCACCAGTGCGGTACAATCCAGGGAATTTTGTAGGACTGATTTCTTCAGAGCTGGGAGTACGAGCAAGACCCCCACTGTGCTCTACCCGACGGTGTTCACTGGGGCTGCTAGTGGGAGGCAGGAAGCACTCAGTCATTCTGATTCCCTGATATCCAAGTGAAATCTTCTGCTACCTGTCCATCACACCTGCAGAAGGGAAAACAAAAAGAAACCCCACACAATTTTAAGCAGTGGGTTTCACACCACCTTGTTTAGAGCTCTATCATGAAAACACAAACAGCAATGCCTCCTGCAATGAATGTTCCAACTTCTGTCAAGACACAGTAATATAAAATAGGGTCCTAAGCTCAGTGTTTGCAGAATCTGTCCACTAACTCCTAAGCCACATTAACATAATGCAAGCTGCTTTTTTATTCATTTATACTTTATAAGGTGTAAACCATTATATATTAAGTACAAGAATATTTTAACATTTGGAATAATTCTCACAAAACTCATAGGCAGCTGGTGTAATGATTGGTAATATTTACTATAAACCAGATGATAACTTTAAACTTTTGATACAAAATAGATTTGTCGGGAAGCTCAGATCGTTTGTGAGCACTGCACTTCAGGCAAAGATCATTTTTATCTTTCCCAAACATTTTATAGATGCAAATAAGAACTTGCCTAGCCTGTTGCAATGGGGGGGGGGGGGGAAGGAGTGGAGGGAATCAAAGCAAATCCATCTTCTAATTATGCTAATGCAAATTAAAGAAGGTAGAAAAAGCATGACTATTTTTCTGGTATACAAGAGCTTCACATTTAAAGAGGCTGTATCAGGTCATCTGCACCCAGATGCTGGTATGTTGTCTGCTTGAGATTTATGACCAAATAAAAGCTGATATGAAAACTGCTGAAGAAAGCCAATATATAAATTCTCAGCAATGAAACTCAAAAGCAAAAAACCCTCTTCCTAGCATAGATAAATCCAGAAATTCCACAGAACACATATGCTGCATGGGACATCATACCTCTGGAGTCCACCCTGCTGAACTTGACCCTCTGTGTCTAAATGGTCACCCTCAGATATGAGCCATTCTTTCATGGGATGAAAGGAAAACAGAAATAGAGCTAACCCCAGAGAAAGAAAAATCTATTTCCCATATCCACTGCTAGAATTGGCTGCCAGGTCAAGTCACGGTTACAGGCTAACTACAGTACAACTTAAATCTGTGCTGCTGTCTCACTGCTGAGAGGAAACCCAGCTACTGGAAGACAAACAGGAGAAAAAAAGATTTTTGTTATTTTAAAGATACATTGTTTCCACAGTCTGGTTCCCTGTGCAGTCATATGAGCATCACAGGGAAGACTGTGGATGGCTTGGGAAAGATGCCCTGTACTTCAGACCTAAAGTGATCATGGCGGCTGCGTAGTCATGGCCTCAAACCTTCCTTCCCCAAAAAAACAAATCACAAACCCCAGAATTTAAACATGGTATAAGATTACACACATAAGCATTAGTAAACCTATTTCTATGAGTATTTCAGTCGTGATGAGTATATCTAGATATAATACCTGTAGTTTCTGCACTAGCCTTTGGACTCTGCAGTCACCTCTGGTACTCCTGCTATTTAATGCTGATGCACAGACTACAGTTCAGAAGAAAGTAGTTAGCCCTTAGCTAAGTGAGGCAAACAGTCATGGATACCCAGTACTTCATAAAATCTCATTCAGAGAAATAAATGACACAGTTCCTGGCTAAGCAGGAACTCGTGATACATCACATAGACATACTATAACTTCTTACACGAAAGCCGAACAGCATTAATATAAGGCACAGACAGTTTCTTCATATTTTTTTTTCTTGTCACACTTGCTGGATTTTGTCACGTTTTTAATTGCTAACAAATACTCCACTGCTAATTCAGTACTGCATTTAAACGAGTAAATGGTATGCTCAAACAAGATACTTTAGGAGAAATGTTCAGGTGTCTAAAGCTTCAGACTCACAGATATCAAAACAGGACAAAACTTTCAATAACACAAGCATTGTCAATATTACCAATGACACAGACTGGCAAGACTATTGCATTCATCTGATTATCAGAATGATCTGTAAAATTCTTGCTGAGCACCACTTTGCGTTTCATCCTCCCCCCCAAAAAGCAGAACTCAAAACACCCCACTCAAAGCTGCTGGACAGACTAAACTTTAATCGTAACCCAGGGGATGAAATCAGAAATACTAAGCTTAATTAAGTGAATAGGATGCACACACCTACGAATCAGTCCATGTCTAGAGTGAGCAAGACAGGCAAATGCACAGAAGGAAAGAACAATGCCATTGCCAAGGCACAGAAACTCCACTATGGAAAATAAAGATGCACATGCTTTGCCTCTGGAACTCGGCCGAGCTCCTGAGATGAAGCCAGCCTTAGCCCATACGTTCCACAACACTCTTCAGCAGTAATACTCAACTCCTGGCATCTTATTTATGGATTGACAGAATACAAAAAAGCATAATATACAATTGTGTTTTGTCATGTTAATAATTACAAATGTGCCCAGCTAAGTGGGTTTTGGGGAGGACTGTATTTGTTTCTTGGGTTGATTGAGATTTTTAGAACCAACCTCTCATCCTTTAGTTCTCTGTATGCAGAACACAGTGAAAACTGTATGAAAGAAAGTATCTCACTACAGGTGATCACTCACAGAGGCTTATGGAAATTACTCAGATCAGAATTTGAATAGGGCACAGTAAGACACAGAATTAAGATAAGAAACAAAATATTCATGAGGTCTTTTAATATGGTTCATTCTTTATTCTGGCTAAAACAGAGACATTGACTAAAAATAAAGATAATGGTGTGCATTTGTAAATGCAACAAAATAAGACCGCACATAGGTTTCATATTTTTTATTTTACAGCTTTAAGAAAGCATTGCTATTCTACATAATTTCCTAGTCCTTTAAATAAGGGAGAAATTCCATGGCATTCAAATTGGTATATCAAGAGTTATCAGCAGAATCGGAGCCTTTAAAACTAATCTACCATTGCCATACAAATCCGCATCCTTCCTCCAGTTTTCACAGCAAAAAATGGTGAGAATGAAAAAAAATCATGGATCCTCTCAGCATTTTGAAAAGGAACATTTCTAACAGGCTGATTCCTCTGCCAACTTCTCCCTCTCAGACTTGACCCTTTGTTCCATACCTGTTACTGAGTCAGACCAGCTCTCTGCAGCAGGCTCCTTGCTTCAAATGGCTGTTCTTCACCTATGCAGTTCTCATCTGTCAGATATAACAGCTCACTACTAACTGCTACTTCCCATGTGGGGAAGGTCATATTACTCCCTCCATTACCACACCCCCCCAGTTCCAGTGGTTTGCTTTCCCCAGACCTGCTTGTGAGATGATTTCTTGTTCAACAACTTTGTCAGTGACATGGACAGTGGGATTGAGTGTGCACTCAGCAAGTTTGCCGATGAAACCACACTGTGTGATCCGGTTGATATGCTGGAGGGAAGGAATGTCATCCAGAAGGACCCTGACATGCTTCTGAGGTGGACTGATGCCAACCTCATGAAGTTTAACCATGCCAAGTGCAAGGTCCTACACTTGGGTGGGAGCAACCCCAGGCACAGCTACAGGTTGGGCAGAGATTCAGAGCAGCCCTGTGGAGAAGGACTTGGGGTGTTGGTTGATGAGAAAATGAACATGAGCTGGCTTCAGTGTGCACTTGCAGCCCAGAAAGTCAACCATATCCTTGGTTGCATCAAAAGCAGCATGACCAGCAGGTCGAAGGACATGATTCTGCCCCTCTACTCTGCTCTTGTGAGACCTCACTTGGAGTACTGTGTGCAGTTCTGGTGTCCTCAACATAAAAAGGACATGGAACTGCTGGAACAAGTCCAGAGGAGGGCCACAAGGATGATCAGGGAACTGGAGCACCTCCCGTATGAAGATAGGATGATAGAGTTGGGGCTGTTGAGCCTGGAGAAGAGCAGAATTGTGACATTTCCTCTACCCCCCAAGGAAAGACTAAATTAGAGGACAATTTTAACATGGAAAGCAGAAGGTATGTCCTTAACACAAACTCCCAGACATCATACCACCACCATAGAATGACAGAATGGTTTGGGATGGAAAGGACCTGAAAGATCATCCAGTTCCAAACACCCTGCCACAGGCAGGGACACCTTGCACTAGACCAGGTTACTCCAAGGCCTGTCCAACCTGGCCTTGAATACTGCCAGGGATGGGCAGCCACAGCTTCTCTGGGCAACCTGCACCAGCTCCTCGCCACCCTCACAGGGAAGAACTTTTTCCTAATAACTAAGTCTACCCTCAGTTGGTTCAAAGCCATTGCCCCTTGTCCTATGTCCCCATATAAAAAGTCCCTCTCCAGCTTTCTTGTAGGTACCCTTTAGGCACTGGAAGGCTGCTATAAGGTCTCCTCAGAGCCTTCTCCAGGCTGAACAACCACAGCTCGCTCAGCTTGTCTTCACAGGAGACATGCTCCAGCCCTCTGAGCATCTCCATGGCCTCCCTCTGGAATTACTCTAGCTCACCCGTCTTTCAAGACCATACACCAAGCACAGGAATGTGGGCTGGGGAGATGAAGATGTCTGAATGGGCAAAATAATGTGGGGGTCTTTTCTAGCACAATTTTTGAAAATAACAATTCTCTCCTAAAATAATCACCCTGAGCTACAAATAAGTAAAAATTAATATTAAGCATCTGAGGTTTGGAAAAAACATAAAGACAAGAGAGACATGACAGGGAACCTTAACAGATCTCACTTATTACAGTGTGTCATTTAATCCAACATGAACATATTAAAAGAGAGGCTCAGTCTGAAAGACCAAACTCACAGCTCTGTCATTCACGCAGAAGGCTCCATTATTTCTGTTTTGCACTGAGTCTGTGACTTTGTGCCTTGGAACGAATTACAACAGCAGAAGCAAATTAGAGCAGGTGACTGCATGCACAGATGTTATTTTGCAAAGCTGTGAGGCAGAATGAGGGGGACAGGGAATTTTTCTGCAACAAGCATTATGCAAGACCACATCTGAAACTCAGTGGGTGTCCTTAAGTCATCCCATTTTGCCACAAGCAGATACACTCTGAAAATCTGGGTGTTACACTGAAAATATCACTACCAGATACCAAAACCTGCTCCACTGTCACTGCCTAAAAGCAAGAGCAAAAACACAGCAGTGCCTCATGATTATATTCAGACCAAAAGATGTGGACTTACATGAAGAAACTGATGTTATTTGAAGAAATGAGGCACACAACTTTTGGAAAAAATTATCCTTAAAAATTATGCTTTTAAAGAAGCACAGTTCCATTTTGGAAAGTAACAAACCATAAAAGGAAAGAACAAAAATTATCACTTAGTGTCAAAGCACTTCAGAAACAGTAAGTGGCACTCATAAAATTGCTGAGGTAGTTGAAAAAGGTGACTTGGAGATGAGAAGACAGAGCTAGAAGTAAGTTATTTAGTGAAGTTAAACAATGCCTGAGACATGCATAAGTTCTGTATCTTGCTCAGACTGTTTTTACAACACACGAAAAAGCTTAATGCAAAATACTGCTTTCACTCAAACGCTTCTTAGACTGAAATGCTGCCATGCAAAATGACATCAGAGGCCACCTATTTTATTTAACAAGCAGTACCCAGGTACTTAACTAGTGTCCGTTCTTTAATAAGGCAATATGGCCATGCAAAGAGGAAGAAAAGCGAAATGCTTCATGTAGACAGGTAAAGCAAGTTTAAAATTTCACAAGCCACAAGTAATCACAAACACGGTATTAAGTAACTCCCTTGTGACTCATGCACTCTTCATAACTGGCAAGAACTAATGCCTCAAGAAGGGTTTTCACAACATTTTTTTGGGGAAAGAGAAGAAAATAAAAACTGCTTAGCAGCACTCAGTTCTTGAACTGAGATTACTTTACAGGATATGGGATGCTATGAGAATGTTAGAAAATGTGCACTAAAGAAGTGTCTGTCATCACACAACTCAAGTCACAGAGGAACAAGCTGTACATTTGTCAAAAATAATGCCAGCATCAGATCAGCTCTACAAAGTAACATAAACAGGTTTGTGTGATCTCTCAGTTACCTTTAGGTGGATAAGTCTGCTGCAATGACAATACCATTTGAAGTATTTCAAGATCTGCTCTGAGAGTCCATACCAGCTCACAAGCAGGGATATACAAATACACAAAACTATTTAGCCCTCAACAATCAGAGAGCTATACAACGCATTCATACCGGAATGGACTGCTGGAGGAGCCAGCTCACATTCAGAATATGTAGCAGGATGCAGATTATTCCCTGTTATTGAGGGCATGCCAGCTGTTCATTAATCCATTCAGAAGGGAGCCAACCTTAATATAAGTAATTAAATAGTATTTTAGGTATTTTAGAAATGTTTCTGATCACATTATGATAAAGTCTCACAATCACATGAAGATAAAATCTCCAGGTATGTGGCAGCATGTGCTCTCCATTTTGCTTCACTTCAGGGAAAAGTGTCACAGCCTCTAAGTCTACAAATTCTGAAGAGCTCCATCAGAACTGCAGTTCACCACCTGATGCCAGTAGACATTCTGGGGAAAACAAAACTTGCCTCCACTGGGGAAGTGCTTTGCTCCAGAGAGAGCATATCTGGAAAGAGACCCACAATAACCACACAGGAGAAACCTTTGTCCCAAGACCCTGCCTCCTGTACTGGCTATGCTGTCACACTCCCTTTTTTTTGGCCTGGTGAGACATACTGTGAGTTTATATCCTGCTGCCTGTTTCAGAGAAAGCTAAAGTAGACAGTCTAGGAGAAAAGCCTAGGCACAAACCTTTGTTACAGAGTAACAACCAAAGCCTAACACAGAGGTTAGGCAAACTACGTCACATGCTGCTCCCATGCTCATTCTCACTGTCGAATCATAGTGTGGGTTGAAAGGGTCCTTAAAGACTACACAGGTTCAACCCCTCTGCCACATGCAGGGACATCTTCCACTAGACCAGGTTGCTCAAGGCCTTATCCAACCTGATCTTGGACACTGCCAGGGATGGGCAGCCACAATTTCTCTGAGCCCTGCCACATGTCCTTCCCCAGCTGAATCAACCGCCACGGAAGCAGCTTCAAAGCAGTGCATTACGTTATGGTCATAACCACAAATGTAAATGATTCTTGGAAATAACTGGCCAGCTAACAACTGGAAAGACTGCTATTTAATTGTTTTATGTGGCATGTTTCTGAAGTAACAAGCAGGTCTGGAGTCTGCATCATGAGGCAGGTGGGCACTGTAACAGGGCCAGACTTTTGCAGGAGCACCCTGACTCACCTGCGACCTACATGACAACTGCAACTGCCCACTCAGAGAATAATTCCTCATTCTTCCAACTTCTTGGGAAGTGTGGATCACTATTATCTAGTCTCACACCCTATGAATCCTGCTCCTAGTTCCCATGGTCTTGTCACCACAATGTAACCCAACACCAATTGCCCCATTAACCGTAGTCAAGCTCAGTACACTAATTTTCCATTCCATGGTATCTACCACCAATTCCCAGGCTCAGCCCCTTTCCATTAACTTCTTCATCTCCCTCTCCTGCAGTCCAGCTCCTCCACCACCAGGACTGCACCTCCACTCACAACTTCCTCCTCACCATGCAGGTGTTCGGCACCTAGACCCGTGAAACTTCAGTTTCCCCATTCCTTTTCTCCACACCCAGTGCCTCACCTAACCTCGCCTTTTGGTTGTTCACTGTTTCCCAGGTTTCCTTTGCCACCTTCCACTTCTCCCACACTCAGTTCCATTTAAGGCTTCTGAAAATCATGGTCCACTCATAAGGCAGAAAATCTGGGAGGTCTTCTCTGGCCAAAATTAGGTATCCCTTCTAGTTTAGAAGGGATATGTAAGAATTTAGATGTTTCTAAACAGCATTAGCAAGGTTTGCTTATCAAAACAGTTTTTGCTACAGAAAATGTATTCTTCCCCTCTAGCTGAATTCTCAGAAACAGTTTGAAGGATCTGATTTGTGCTTTTTGTTTAGAATTTTAAATATCAGCCTAAGAAACCCAATTTTTTAGCACAAATGTAAACACAGGAACCTTCAATAAGGGCTGAATTATACTAACTGTCCTGCAAATGTACCAAACTCTCCTATACTTCTGAAAAACACCACACTGTACAACATACATAATACTTATTATTGCTTAGACTGTCCTTAGAATTATTCCTGGTGTGATAACCCTGTCCCTTTTCTTCTGTCTACCTCTCCAAATTCCCACTTGTGCCAGCACTAATGCTTGTAAAACACAACAGAAAGTTTTACTTTTACCACATAACAGAAGAAAGGAGGAAAGTGCAATAAAAGGTGTGCAGTTTACTTTTTAATAATCACTATGAACACTGTATCACGTCAGGTTTTGTTTGCCCTCAGGACTATACATAAGTTTTAGACAATTTATGTTTTCTGATAAGTCTTCCAATGAGTTGTCCAATCCTTGGTCATCAAAGGTCTGCAGCAAGTCATACATACAGCAACTAATGATCCTGTGAACTGAGATTGTTTCATGCGATTATCAGTTCCTGGGCTGGGTTTATTTAACAACAAATTGCCCTTATCAGAGATTTCAACTATGGAATCATTCAGTCACACTCCAGTACCTGAACTCAGCCAACTTGAGAACAACTTAGTGAGGTCCAGGTGGATAGTTTAATACCCTATAAAACTGTGACCAGTTGAGATGAATGCACAGCAAATTCTGTTAAAAAAAGCAAGTGCTAATCATTAGCATGAAAAAAAAAAAAACAGCAACAAAATGAAGCAGAAGAGAAGCCAATGAATTTGGCATTAAGTATTTTACTGGAGGCTGTGATCCTGCTGTTCTTTCAAAAGCATCTACAGACTAACTGTAATGGATCACACAACAGAGAATGGAATCTACTTTTCCAGACACGAAAACATGCACACATCAGTTCCATAGCCCAGTTAAAAAAAAATAACAATCTAAAGATATATACAGACTAGTTTTGGCTTTTGTTTGTTTTGCTGTGTTTTTAAGAGTGCATGAGATAATGCATGCTAAAATACTAGAAATGACAAGGGTAAACAGTAAATATTAAAGTCACTTTGTTTTGGATTTAACACTAGCAACGAATACACCAGAAACATGTAATGTAACACACTGGCATTTCTGTAACAGCAATAATTCACCTGGCAAAAGCAACAGCAGCAGGAGAGATGAGGTAACACATTGTAATGCTCCTGCCAGCAGGTAGAGTTCAAGCTCTATGGAGATCTTAGGAACATACACAGTTGACACGCATGAGCAGATACTAATGCTGCTGCATTACCATCATCGTTCTCAGATGAAATCCATTAGCATGGGCTAATTACAACAAAACCAGAATAAGTATGACCCCCTCCTAAAAAGTCACTTAACTTGTGTCAGCTGGTTTGTCCTTTAAAAGCCACTTGCCACCACCAGTACATTGAGTTCAAAACAGACAAAGCCTGGCTACACTTTGTCATTGCATAAACCTGCTTAATACACACAGGAAACGACAAAGCGCACACACGCTGCACAAAGTACCACATGCTGAATCCAAGCAGCATCACTTCTTAATCCATTATTGAGATATCTTTTAGACTGGATGTAGAAAACACAATTAGAAGCACCATGCTGTTTCACTGAACTGTGATTATGACTTTGTTCATGGAATTTTCAAACTGTTAATTTCATGATGCTTTAACTGGGAGGTCAGTGTGAACAGTCTAGTTTACCTTACCAAAGGCAAACCCCATTAAATTCTAAGGCTTTATCATCCTGAGAAATAAGCATTTTTCTGAAAGTATGTTAATGACACACAAACCTTTAGGGTTAAAACCGTGAAAATGAAAGTTTCTTGTGCTTTACACTGATTTTTTTACACCATGCTTGAATACAGATAAAAAGATCTACAAATTACAGGCTGTTTCTTGAACTTACAACTCTATAACACATGGAGAAACTAAGAACAGCTTTGCCTGGATGTCTTCACAGTGTGATTGATACATGACACAGATGATCAGTTTCCATGTATGATTTTATTTCATGTTCAAAACCCTACATGTCCCACTGTAACACAGACAAATCATATCCAACATTTAGTGAATGTTAAATTAAAACAGAACTATGGTGGTTGAGAGAAAATCCATTCTACTGTATCAGCAGAAAGGAAAAGTAAAGAAAGAATCTGATCTAGAAAAACTGCTTATGCAACAGTTTCTCTGATTATTTTTAGTGATTATTTGATAACTATGTCTATCTGCAGCACCTTTTATTTTTTTTTTTGGCTTACAGAGACCTGTATATTATCAAGCTAACATCAGTGGCTATTGACCTAGAAACCCAAGCGAAAGGAAAACCTCTCATTCTGTCTTTGCTGGTTGTTTTATTAGGCCCACATTGAGTAAAACCAACTGGAGACTGGATTGCATGCAAATGTTTTCCCAATTTAACTATAATGGATAGAAGTATAATGTTTCTGTGTCCCTGGCACAGCAAAGCCTTATTGTAGATGCAGTTTTACCCAACAAGAGGTTTTTTTTTTCTGATGCAATTTATTTCCTTTGCAGATCTGTTTTGCACCATGCCAACAAAATAGTAGCTTTATTGATCCATGTTATGTCTATAGAGTGAAACATGCCGGAACAGATGTTGATGACTGTCAAACCCATGCTACATGTGAAAGAAAATTACCTTTTTTTAAATTATGATATATAACTCTCCACATAGGAAAACAACTGTATCGTCTCCTCTTTTCAAACATATTCTAAACAGTGCTAGTGACAGCTCTGCATCACCACCATATGAAGTAGTTAGCCTTTCTGTAAATCTCTGTATTTAGTTATTTTTTTTTTAGTACAGTATGTAGAGTTGGGATTAAGAAGTTCTGTTTCCCATCCTGCCCCAGATTCACTCAGTACCAAGGGGAAAGTCAATTTCAATATTTATAAAATCAGCAGATTATTAATTATGATTAACATTAACCCGCAGGGCTGAGATGTTGCAAAATGCCGTGCATGAGAACACTGAAAACACCTACACGTACATTCAAGGTGAGGTGCAGCATCATCCACCCTGGGGCAGCAGCTGGTGCCTGCAGTGAATGGATGTGAAGCAGGTTACCTGCCTCCACAGCTGGCAAAGGTTTCTTCAGAGGCACCCAGAGGGAAGTCTCATCAGTTAGATTATTGATTACTGAAAGGATCCACAAGTTCATAGTATTTGTCTGCTGTGTCAATTTACATAGACAGCCTTGCAAGAAAGCTTGCATAAAACATCAGCTTTTCAGAAAAAAAAAAAAAAGTACAAACATCCTTACAATTCAAAATTAAATTCACTTACATTTTCTACAATTAACTTCAGCTCAGTCTGAGGCACTTACTGCAGTAATTTCTGGTTATCTGACAGCTTCAGAGTATCATAAAAAAAACCCTATACCTTACGAAATACATACTGATTGCTGCTTTCAATTTACTTGCCAAATGTTATAAAAATAAACTGAATAATAACTAATAGACATTAAAAATATGCATACTTCTCAGCTGGCAAAAAAGTTCAGTATCTGATAGCACAGGAGCAAACAAATTCTGACTGCTACTCCCAAATCTGTTGTGCAGCCTTGTCTACATAGGAAAAAAAAATCACATTTCTTCAAGTAATGCTTGGAATAATCTCCCCAGGGATGTGGTAGATTCCTCAGCACTGGACACTTAAGATTTGCCTGTACAGGGTGCTGGGACACTTAGTTTAGACCACGCTTTACCAAGAAAGGGTGCACCAGATGGTCCTCAAGATCCCTTCCAACCTAATGTTCTGTGATTCTATGAAATAAAATCAATGTAGGTTGTTTAATGGAAAACCTAATAAACATAAGACAAATCAGTGCCATTGTCCTTCCCCTGCTCCAAAAAGAACACAAAACAGCCTCCAACAGTATAGGGCATTTTTAGGACTGAGGTGAGATCCTTGCTCTTAAGTACTGAAAAACACCAAATATAATTACCCATCAAAAATATGCATCTGTAACTGACTGTTCTAATGATACACACTAACTGCAAACTGTGATAGGCATTTGTGGATATTTCAGATGTCTTTAAGGTCTGCCTGACTGAAATAGCATACTAAAATCTTAATTACAAAAGGATTTTGTAATTAAGAACTACCAATCAAAAGAAGACAACCATGCTAGAACACTGTAAGCCAGTTTTATAATAAAATAAATGAAATATCATAAAATTGTAGCACACAAAAGGACTGCTGCAGGTAACAACCAGTTCTTGGTGTAGTATACACATCTTGGCACATTCCAAGATACTTTTGTGACAGCCATTGCCAGAATATTAGTTCCTCTTTATTATCTTTGTTAGGGAACTTGGATTTGAATCTACATCTTAGTATGCCAGTCACATCAGCCTACTGAATCATCTAGAAAACAAACAATCCACATATTCACCACCTCCTCTTTCAGCTGGAAAGCTGCATTTCATTTCCTCCAGCAGCTTTTCAAATCCTTTTCAAAACATGACTGATAAAACCCACACCTCATCATCAGTGTACGAGTTGTGTAACTTCTGGAGAACTGCAACCCCAAGTTTCAGGATTAAGACTTCAGAAGCATGCCTTATGAAAGATCTCTTCATCTAAGATTAGCTTGCAAGTGGCCAGCACAAAGAAAGCTTACAGAATTTGTAAAGATTAAAACATCTAAAGAGTGAGAAAAGCTAAACTCACTAGACTGAAATAATCCAAGGAGTTTTTTGGTAAATATTTTCAATCAGATTAGGGTTTGGCTTTTTTTTCCCCCCAAGCTCTTGAATTTTTAGTCCATTTAATCAATTAAAAAAATCCCATCAAATATGAAAAGCTCTTTAGGCTATCTTAAAAGAACGGCATCTCCTTTGAAGCCACTACAACTGAAAATTAAGAGAGAAGTGTGTCAGATGATACTTTTCAAATCCAATTAAAAAAAGAGAAGGGTATTTTAGGCTTTGTACAGATTAGCATTATGCTTTTCTATAGCATTTCGCTCACAATTTTAAAATGTATTGGAGTTAGATTATTACAAAATATAGTAAAATATCTGCCAATTTAATTATCTTGCATCACCCAATATTAAATTAATACATTCAATACTAAGCATGTGAAAGAGGTGCATCGGAGACAGAAAAACAAAGACTTATGGGCTTCCATAGTAACATAATAAAAAACCACTACTGACACCACAAAAAGGGAGTTTCATTGCTGGCATGTTTAGCATTAGTATTTACATTTAGCATTCAATGTAATTCATGCTAATAAAAAACAGTGAAAATTTATTTTCACTGCAACAACCAAAAAATACCACACCTTGACTGGTGTTGCTTGTGTTTAAAAAACACACCTGGACGGGCTAGAAATGCTAAAGTAGCAGTAAACCTAGTTAGCAGGGCAAATGACATGCTAAAGTTCACTGAAAGTTACTATAGCAAAAAAAAAGGAAAAAAAAAAAAAGGTTCTAGCTTCTAATTGCAAATAACAGGCAAAACTCCTGTTTTAGAAAGTTAGGTACGGCTTTCGAGAGAAGTGATGTCTTTGTAGAATTCTTACTAAATTATTTTGTGCAAAAAAGAAGTTGCAATTTTTGTCACCATGACAGCTCTTTTCTCACAAGTCCAGTTAACACCATCATTACTATACACTGCGTTTTTAAAAACCATATATGCAGCTCGAGCTCTGGTAGTACCAGAGATGGATGTTCAGTCCCAAGAGTTTCTTTCTGCCAAATGTCTGTCTTCTAGCACAAAGCTCAGTTATTCCTAATAGAAAAGCCATGGGGTCCTACTGAAACTGTAAAACAGGAAGCAAACTCCACATGCTGACTTAAGCTAGATCATAGAAATGTGCTAAATTTTCATATTAGAGAGGACAAAAAATAAAATTACATTTTATCTGTATGTAATGATATGAATTTACTTGAGTGAGGAGTTATTCACTGTTAGCAAATGTACAAAACAACCAACCTGAAAGCAAGTCTATTTTCCTTAAAATAATTTTCAGTTTGGTCCAAACTTGCATTCTGATTTGGAATGTCAAGCCTGGCCAGTGAGCACTGTTTCCATGCTCTTCCTCTACAGCAGCCATCTGCCCTCTTCCCACCTCACACAAGCATCCCTCACTTTCCTTCCTCGTGTGCCTCCAGAGACCAAAATAGTCCGTTTAAAAAAGCTCAGTTGCTTGTGAGCAATGACAATAAAGAAGGCAGTGCTGAAATGAGAAATCTGCTCCTAGTTGCAAAGCTGCCCCTTCCATTGCACTGAAGTAGAGGGCAGCACCTACTCCTCTGAAAAAGCGTATCACTCATAAGCTAAAGTAGTACATCTCTGCTCACTAATGCAAGCTCTTTCCCAGCACAGAGCTTCACGCTGGGCTGGAGCTAGCAAGAATTCTTAAGCCATTCCCTGCTTCCTCCAGGAAAAAGACAGTTGTCCATATGGAACCAAGCCAGGGACTGCCAACAAGGTTATCCAGTAAATTAATCTGTAACATCAAGGATTGCAAACCTTCTTTTAAAGATTTTTTTATAGTAGCACTGATTGCTTCAGGTTTGTATTTCTAGATATCTTCCCACACTCAAAACAGGCAGATGACAAATTATTAACAGTTAAGGGCACACCAGTGAGGATGAAGTGACTTACACCACGCTCTTCAATTATATCAGAACACTTGCAAAACTTAATTCTGCGCATAGAAAATAATACTAAATTTGATTATTTAAGACTAAATAGAGCATTTTACTAATATTTATTTTTTAAACTGGGCTACATATCACATCAATTTGTGATATTAAGCAGTTCAGTACACTTACTCAGATCTAAAATATTATTGTTTTAGCAACTGGTAAACACTTTTTCTTTACTTATTTCTTTATTGTTATAGAATTCTGTGTTTATTAAATAACTAGTTGTTATGTTTTTAGTCAGGATGTTATGCCAAGCTGCTTCTGGAAGAAACTGGGACACATTCCTTATCTGTTTTTTTGTTTCCTTAGTGTTACAGAAGATACCCAAAGGAAAAGTACTAAACTATGCTGTCATGGTTTGAGACTCTCAAACTCATGCAGTCGCTTTCTCACTCACTCCCCTCTTTTTCTTCCTCAGTCCGGGGGGATGGGGAGGAGAATCAAAAGAATGCAACTCCCACAGGCTGAGATAAGAACAGTTTAGTAACTAAGGTA
>JASSUY010024513.1:0-12774 GCA_032466535.1 Forpus xanthops
GGTGTCCCTGGCCAAAGCAGGGGGTTTGGAACTAGATGAACTTAAGGTCCTTTCCAACCCTAACTATTCTATGATTCTATGAATCTCAGAGGGAACAGTTCCATGATTTGAGAAGCTGCATAAACTGCTAGTGCTCAGGTACAGGAATACAAGAAATGACAGGCTAGAGATAAAAGAGGAAGGTAGGTCAGTCTTTTCTTTACAAAAGCTTAAATTTAAGTTACGCTTAAGTTGATGCTCTTAGTACAATCCGACCTTATATTACCAAGACTAAATAGTGGGACACATTCCCAGACTGATCAGACCTCCTCATGTTGCTGCATATTTATGTCTGTATGTCTCATGAAAAATCTCAACATTTCAAGTGTAATGCCTGTTGGTATTTTGCACTTTTCCTATGTGTGTGCACTATGTGCATATGGTTTGTCATGTTGAATGAAAGAATGTCATATTTATGTATATGTATTTTCTAATTTATTTGCTGCCTAAACTTCCATATTGTTACGTACATTGTGTATGAGTCTGTTCCAACGCACATGCAAATAGAAGATTTTGTGGCATTCACTTACTATTCCATGCAGAAACTTTTAAGAATGACTTATTTTACTGAGTTCCCTGTTAAAACAGCTGTGCAAATCATAAGTTGTACAGTATCTTTAGGGAGGCTAGCAATTAAAAGCACAGGCCCCATGTCAATTTCTCACCTTCCAGAAATACAAAACCAACAACAAAACACCCAGAAAATCTATTACCACATATTTATAGTATCACTTAGAGAAATCTGTCATTAATGCAGCATAAACTTTCAAATACTTAAAAACAACCCAGTAAATAAACTAATGATTTTCAATTAACCCTAGAGGTGCCCCATGCTGTTAATTGGATCAGTTAATTCACCATACTGCTGCCAGGCAAGTATCTCTTACATATGCCATTTCACACAGTGAAAGTGTCATTGCTGAAGAAATTGTTTTATTTATAACACCTATCATAGCAATTCAAAAGCAATTTCCTGAAGTATTTCACTTAAAAGGGTTTGAGATAGCTTTTATCTCTTCCAAAAAAACAGGTACTTTGCAGTAAAAGTGCACTTTGGGTCACTACAGTTATTTTGCTTTTTATTTATTTATTTAATTTTAAGGGATTTAGGATTCTTGCTATTTAAGCAGGCAAGTGTTGATAATGAAATAATTTATTTTTATAAAACCTTAGTTAATATGTTTTGCTGTGAAAGTTTTTTGTTTCTTTTTTTTGAGTTTCTATGAAAATTAATATTGACTATGTAGGCAAATTGGATGAACTTTTGTTGAGATTTAACCCAATAAACAGCTGATCCTGACATTGTGACCTGCTCAGTCCCATCACTGTGGCACAGGGGAGAGAACTGGAAGAGTAAAAGAGAAAACTTGTGGGTTGAGATAAAGGATTTTATAAATAAAGCAAAAACTGCACATGCAAGCAAAGAAAACTGAAATGTCACAAGGGAATATTGAAAAAAGCTAAATGAGCAAGGAAATATGTATTGCTTTTAAGTATAATGGAGGGATGTGTTTGGTATTTCCATCGTTACATTCTGTTCTGCCATTGCTTACAGAGATTTAATAAATGAGTTACATTTATGTTAATAGGATATTAGCACAAGCAACTATTAAAATGATAATAATATAATACAATAATATTACTACAGTCTACAAGGAGAGGAAACAAAAATGACAAAAGGAATGGGAATTTCTCAGAAATCTGGAGAAACCAAAGGAAAATATATTTTTTTTTTGCTAAGGTCTACCATTTTGCTGTCATAGAGGTTAGGCAACACAATGGATTAGATATTATTGTCTCAAAAATATAAAAAAGAACCTCCAAAACACCTATCAGAAACTGATATGAGTAAATTTGCAAGATTTTAATAGCTATAGGTATATAATTTGCATGAATAACAAGACACTAACTCATCAAGAACTAACAAGTTAATTTTTTGTTTTCTGTTTCATTAAGCTGCTGTCAGAATCTGTGCTTCAAAACATAATTAGTTTCATTTTAAGGACATGGAACAAAATAAACATTGCAGGGTTATTAGGAAGGACAGGTAGGGAATTATAAGTGGCCCATGGTGAAACATGGAATCTGAGAATTTGTGAGTCAAGATCAGAGGGTAAGTAGCAGTGCAGTATTGTGATGAGGTTCCATCACAGACCTCCACAAGAGGAGGGAGTGAATGAGGCTTTTTGTACACAGTTATCAGAAGTCTCATGACCTCAAACATCTACTTCCTATTGAGATTTTCAAACAAGTAGTAACTTCTTAAGAAGAAAACACAGCACTTTGCAAGCAGTTCATAAGGTTCCTAGATTATGCTGGTGATGATTTCCCAAGACAACTGTGAGAGGAGTCAACTACTTAGAATGCTTTACTTGTCCTGATGTTCACAAATAGGGACTTCATAACCATGAACTGATTGAGTTCAGAATCTAGAGGAAGAATCTGGGAAGCTAAGCTACAGAATTTAAACTGGAGTCTTCCAGAGAGCAGCCTTCAGTTTACTTGACGAACTACTACATAGCATACCCTGACTGATGGTGTGGATGAGAAGAATTTGGTAATCTCGGTTTCAATAAAGTTTTTGTACCCTACAGCATAAGTCATTTTAGGCTTTTGTGAAAAATACATAAATACATTTTACATTTTAATATCTATGGTGCTGTTTTGGTTTGTTTTTTTTTTTTTTTTCCTTTTGGCTTGCTCTTTCATATGTCATCTAAATAATTCAAAGAATATTTGTGACAAAATTAATAATTTTACCTTTTTTCAAAGTTATTTCAACCTTTTTTCTTTACTTTCAGAAAGAAACATTTGAAAATATAATTAAATGTAGAATTTGATATGTTCATAACTATCCATAAATCATGGATATGATGATAATTTCCGTGTAGTTAAAAATGCTTAGAAATTATTTTACAATTTATATTATACTGTTCTTAAAAAAAAAAGTTGTAAAAAAATTTGCATTTTTTAAATCATAGACTGCTGGGTAATTATCGTTGCAAGTAGTCCATCTAAATTAAATTTAGCTACTATTGTAGATACGGTTATTTTTTCCTATACATAGGGTTAAAGTTCTAATTAATGCAAAAAAAAATATTAGATTGAAATAAATTAATATGCTGAGTGCTCAAGAAACACTAAGATTCAAATAAAAATAATAAACCTGCAAATGATGTGATTAAAATACTTTTCTGTTTATCTAGAAATAAATATGTGTCATGTTAAGGGGGAGGTTTCCTACAAGCCTTTATGTTTGATGGTTCTGTCCATGTCCCTGGAGCCCCACAAGCCTCAGTGCCCACTACAGAGATTGTTGTCACTAAATGGACAGCAAACAACATCAAAGGGTGATAAGACTGTCCTATTCAGGGATTCACAGTAACAGATTCACCAGTCAAGTGAATCATTCAAGTTTCCAGAAACTTACAGAAATTAGCTGAGAATTTTTATTATACAAATATGTGAGAGGTTCCAAGATTGCTGTTGGTAGTACACTAACTGCAAGAAAAAAATTGAAATAATATGCACAAAAGCCAGCAGGAATTTATTGTTAAGTGCATATATAGTTCTCACTCAACACGCATCCCTATGAAGGTGAAGACGGGTTTGGCCCATCAGCCAATCCCAGTAATGATGATGGAGTCTTCCCTAGCTTCTGCCCTTCCTAATTCAGTTTTGTATTACTTCTAGCTGGAGGCTGAGTGAGTCTAGTTATACATACGTCTCTTACTGATTGGTGTAAAATTTTCTTGTTTTTTACAATTAATAAAAATGGAAAGTCTGCACTCAGTAAGAGGTTGTTATACCTTGGATGCAGGTAGGATTGAGATGGAGGTGTGCCTTGGTATTACAATGAGATTACAATGAGCATAGTTCATCCATGGAAAGAAATTTGGCCATAATTATCAGCTCAACGGTAACATATTTCCCTATATTTTTTGTCTGGCAGTTGCTATATAGTTTATCAGTACATGGCACCTTCAGATTCCCATTCCTGATAGCCTGGTCCATTAAGCTCCTCTTAGCATGTGCTAAGATTGCAGGTTGCATTGTCTCAGGAAGTGTTGCAAAATAAATTTTGCGCATGCCAACCATACTTCACTGTGGAATTGCACGTTACTCTAAAATTTTCTCAGTGTTAGAATTTTGGAGGAAATTAGAGAAAAATTACTCCAGTCATTTTCTAACAATATGTTTATGTTTCATTCTCTAAGCATGAATCTATACATCTTCATAGTTTAAAATGCATAGAAAATGATAGATATAATTAATTTAAGCATGTATAATTAATTTAAATTATTGGGTTTGTGTCTTACAAATACAATGTCGTTAATAAGCTGCCTGAATATGTATAGAATTTGTCTGTCTTTAGAATTAAGTGCCATGCACATTTGATTGACCAATAGGAAAGAATTAAAATAAAATATAAGGTAATAAGCAGTAAACCTGCAATTAAAAGAACATTCTAGATTTAAGAAAACAGTGGATAGGCATTAATCTTAAACATTCTTACCTTATACTTTTTTTTAACAATCTCTGGTTTAAAGAGCTATTCTATTCAGAAAGAATGCTGCTAAACTGGCACTGTCTTAATCAAGAGCTATACCTTATGTATCTACTTAGAGCTGTTCGCTGAGTTCAGAAGCAAAAATACATCTGCACAATTTTTAACCTTGTTTTTCCCAGACAGTCAACACAGCTAAAAGAGAAAACCTCAAGTTCTGTATTTCCTCCTTCACCAATAGACGTGCCCTGTAAGTTCCAATCAGCTCCTGCAAAGACCACTGAAGGTAGCAGATTTGCAGGCATATTCCTGATTACATGTCAGAAAACAATATGTGGTATAGCATTTCTACTGGCATAAAAAAGGAACTTAACTGTATTTTAATTATCTGTAAATTGTCAACACATAATGAAAAAAAGAACAGTTTAGACTAGAAGCCACTGAGATTTTCCCTACTGAATTAATTCCATAATTCATAGAATAGTTAGGGTTGGAAAGGCCCTTAAGATCATCTAGTTCCAACCCCCTTAATAGCTTTCAAAAGTAGAGGAGAAAGATGGGACTTTTCTGCTTCAGTTTCTTTAGTTCATTTATTTAATTCTTTGTGTAATTCTCATATTCATATCTAAATGAATAATGGAACTAAAGACTTTAAGGGCCTTATGTTATGCACCATAAATTAATAAAAAGAATGAAAATATTTTTGAGGATTAAGCTCTCTGAGCTATGAGGAGTCTACCTATGTACAATTTTTAGTATATTAAATGTGACCTCAGTGGACATAATAAAAGGCATGATCCTCCTTCAGTCTATGGGGTTAGCCAGCAAAACAATCCTCGACTGAAGATAAAACTGCAGAATGCGACAGACTAAGAAAGTAAAGCTGAGTAAGACAGGACGTGTCTCAATGCAGACTATCAATCAGTGATGGTGAGTAAGAATCATTCTCAACTGCTACAAGTTAGCTAAACCCATGCACACTCCTGTTCACCACTCTTGTTTTCTTGTGATCCTGTTAAACAGTTCAAAGAAAACAGACAGATAAGTAGTTTTACATTCTGCCCCTCTATCCATATCTGAGGTTGCTAGAGCAATGACTTGATGCAACAGGGCTACTCCATCCATTGTTCTTCCCCTGCAAATTCTGAGCTTAACACAAAGGAAATTCCTAGCGGGCAGTTGATGTCTGACTGCAAAGACTGGGTGGAGCTAGCTAATCTATATGTGCTACAAGCTGCTCCAGGTTCTATTGCTTGAACTGGCAGGTGAGAAAGTATATTGCTACTAATTACAGCCACTACAGCCATGAAAAAAAAAAAATAATTGATGCACTATATCATCCCTCTGTCAAACAGTTAACGGCAACAAGTAGGATCAGGCTCAGTATGTCTAAAATTCAACACAGCTAACCCAGCTCATGATATGGAAAGCAACTAGCATGTTTGATCCAGCATTGTGCATACTCACAGCTAAGCTTTCAGAAAGCAAAATTACAGGTGTAGGATGACACACAATCAAGAATCTTTGTGAGGCTAAATGGGTTTCTTGAGCGGAGGCGTCAAGACCTGGGTAGTGAGGTGACTGTCCGGGAGTCCCCTGTGCGGAGCACCCGCTGCTGCTCGGTGCCGGACACAGCCCATTCCAGCTGTCTGCAGCTGTCCCGCCGCTTGGCAGAGCTGATTCTCTCAGCCACGGGCGGACGCCTTGGGGAAAGCCTGGGTAAGGAGGAGCAAACGGTGCCTGGCGGCCAGGACTGAGGGGCAGCAGGCGAGAAACGGCCCCGCGAGCACCGAGGGCAGACCACGAAGAGGGTAGGAGGGGCTCCGGGCTCCCGGCAGAGATGACCCTGCGGGGCCGGGAGGAAGTCGTGGGGCCGGTATTTCCTTGCAGCCCCTGGAAAGGCCCCAGGCTGGAGGAGATATTCCCTAAACGTTCGCAGCCCCTGAAGAGAACCCACGGTGGTGAAAGGAGAAGTTTGAGGAGGCAGATGCGACGGAGACAAGTTATTATGGATAAACTACAGCCCACCAGTCCTCGTCCTCCTGTGCTGCTTGAAGCAGGGGGAGGTAGAGGAGTCAGGAATGGAGGAGTGTAGCTGAGCCTGGGAAAAGGAGGGGAAGGCAAATGTTTTCATGTTTTGGGTTTGATTCTCACTACTCAAATATATTTTAACTGCCAGTTAATTAATTTTCCTGAAGTCAAGACTATTTTATCTATAATGGTAATTGATAAGTGATGTCACTGCCTTTATCTTGGCACTGGGCTTTTTAATCTTATTTTTTATGGTGCAGTTATATTACTTTTCTTAGGTTATCTTGAAGTGAGAGTTTAAAATCCAGATTAAATAACAGACTGTGTATATGTTTTCAGTATTTGGATGCTATTAAACCGCAATGCATGAAACACATTATCACTCTCATGATCAGAAAGAAAACTGAGTGTAATGTTTTAACTTCTGTTTATACATTCTCTTCTTTCTGGAGTTTCTGCTGAGAGGAGTGAAAGTGACTTCCCTGATAGAATAACAATTTGGGTCTAGCAGGAACATGGCTTTTCTTACAGTTTTTTTTCATAAGGGAAGGAAGTTTAAAAACATAAAAGTTTATGTTTTGCAAGGATGTGTCACGATGTGTCACAATGTGTACAAAGGAGAAGGGAATTTTACTTTCTTTCACATCTCCATCCATGCAACTCAAGGATGCTTGCAACTCAAACTGTTCTAATGTTTGAGCTGCCTAGTTGTTTTAGCGAAAATCTGGTGTGCTGAAGGCTTTTAAAGCCAGACATTAAAGGATGATGTAGAAGGATACTGCATTGCTTTCTCTTACTAACACTGCTATAGTAAGCTGAGTATCAGTGCCTCAGGGTAGCAGAAGTGTAATGCCTGAGGCATTTATATATCATATTCATTGCAGATTGCCATGAGATTTGTGATTCTACTCAGAAATAGTTCCATTTATTTGTTAACAACTGTTGTCTCTCAGGAAGTTGGAGAAGAAATCAGCTTGCAGAAAAATCTGGTAACAGCACTGATGTAAAACTTTTCAGAACTTTTAATAATAATAATATGCACTTTCATAGGAAATGTTAATTCATTGACATATATTTTAGCATTTTTTATATTAAAAGGGTTTTTTGGAAAATACTGAAAAGATTTATGCTAGGAAAAAAGACCCTTAAGTCTAGAAATGTGTCATCTTTATTACATTAGCTAAGAATAAATGAAGATTCTGGTTTGCTTTGTGATATCAATCTTTTCAATGCCAATTTTTAATTACATAATTGATTGCATACAAGCAACATTATGAAGGTGTTAATGATGTATAGCAGACCCAATGAGCTGCTCCCATATGGCAGGAAACACTTCTAATAACTTCCTCACTATAAATAATCCTTCTAGATGTCATCTACAAGGAAGGGGGAAGTAGGTGCATGTTGGTATAAAAACAGTGAAAAACCACTTGCAGTGCCTTGTGATTATGATCCAAAATCACTGTGTGTCTTGGGCTTTATGCCTAAGCTTTCCTGCATTCATCCTGGTTCCATGTAAGCAGTCATATTCCTAAACATCATCTTTTGCCTTCAGAAAAAGGATTAATATATCTCGTGACAGTCAGACAACCTGCATTGATTAGTCTGCCTAACTTGAATACTTTACAGCGATCAGCACTGATTTGCAACTGAGATTATTGAAGACAGTGCAATATGGTATTGCTGCATATCAATTAGCTTCAATACTATTTCCTTAAATTAGACAAAAAGAACTGGTTGGATGGCCGCACACAAAGAGTTGTGCTCAGTTGCTCAATGTCCACCTGGAGACCAGTAACGAGTGGTGTCCCTCAGGGATCGATGTTGGGACCGATCTTGTTCAACATCTTTGTCAGTGGCATGGACAGTGGAATTGAGTGCGCCCTCAGCAAGTTTGCTGATGACACCAAGCTCTGTGATGACACCAAGCTCTGTGGCTTGGTTGATACATTGGAGGAAAGGAACGCCATCCAGAGGGACCTTTACACGCTTGTGAGGTGGGCTGATGTCAACCTGATGAAGTTTAACCATGACAAGTGCAAGGTCCTCGACCTGGGTCAGAGCAGTCCCAGGCACAGCTACAGGTTGGGCAGAGATGAGATTCAGAGCAGCCCTGAGGAGAAGGACTTGGGGGTGTTCGTTGATGAGAGAATGAACATGAGCTGGCCATGTGCTCTTGCAGCCCAGAAAACCGACCATATCTTGGTCTGCATCAAAAGAACCGTGCCCCTCTACTCTGCTCTTGTTGGACCTCACTTGGAATATTGTGTGCAGTTCTGGTGCTCTCAACATAAAAAGGACATGGAACTGTTGGAACAAGTCCAGAGGAGGGCCACGAGGATGATCAGGGAACTGGAGCACCTCCCCTAGGAAGACAGGATGAGAGAGTTGGGGCTGGAGTAGAGAAGGCTGTGTGGAGACCTCCTAGCAGCCTTCCAGTATCTGAAGGGGCCTATAGGGTTGCTGGGGAGGGACTTTTCATTAGGGACTGTAGTGAGAGGACAAGGGGTAATGAGTTCAAACTTAAAGAGGGAAAGTTAAGATTGGATGTGAGGAAGAATTTCTTTACTGTATGTGTGGTGAGGCAGTGGAATGGGTTGCCCAGGGTAGCTGTGAATGCTCCATTGCTGGCGGTGTTCAAGGCTAGGTTGGACATAGCTTTGGGTGTCAGGGTTTAGTGTGAGATGTCCCTGCCCATGGTAGGAGGGTTGGAACTAGATGATCTTAAGGTCCTTTCCAACCCTAACTGTTCTATGATTCTATGATTTAACTGATAGAAAGTTTTGTGATCTAAGACATTAAGGCTTAAAGGATTTCTCTCTAAATTTTGCTTCTCTTTTCTTTCAAGGTGTAACTGGATATGATGGGAAGCATTCTGGTCCTAAGTACACAGTTTCTGGTATAGTAACTTGAGTATATGATACATTTATATAGAAACTAATTGTTGCTAAAAAATTAACATGCCCTTTTCTTGTTTGCTTCTTTTCCCTGTTGACTATCTTCTACAAAGAAGAAAACTTGCATGTGAAGTGGTTGCTGTGGAATAAGGCTTCTGGAAGTAAGTGGAAAAGTCAGAAAACACAAATTTGCTGCTACTGAGTTAGAATTGCATTACATCGTAAGCATTTAAAACTTGTAACTGAACTCCCCAAATCTGGTATCATATAATGAAATAATTCTTTCATTTAAAAAATGGAGACTTATCATGCAGATAGGGAATAAAGGCAAATGGTCATTGGAAGAAGTGGTACTTCCAAACTCCATCATCCAAAAGGAAAGAAATTCCTTTCTTATGTAGAGCCTGACTCACCACAGTACTCACCTGAGTCTCAGTAGACCCTATTCCGCAGCTATGCAGGTAGAATGATAGAAAACCATCATCAAAGAACATAACATGCAACAGTTTGAATTATCACTTTTTCAAAACATATGTCATCTTGTTACTTAGATTATATGCTGCAAAGGAGTAATTCAGAAGTATTATACCCTCCTTATACCTCACTTCTTTCCAGTCTCTTTTTTACCTGTATGCTTCTATCTGTGGGCTTTGCAGTCATATCTAGCATCTATAAAAGGGCTTTGGATGTCAAGAAAAAGAGAATATAGCAAATTAGTGTGAGGCAGGATGCCAATGGAAGTGTTACTGTAGGCTTATCTGTTCCTATACTTTTCTGCTTAGCATCTGATGCTGCTCAGTGTCAGGTAGCAGTTAGTAAGTGAGGTGGACCTTTGGTCTGCTTCAGAACAGCCATGCTTTTAGTTCTCCATTAAATTTCTCAGTATCAGAGTCAAATCTAGATTCATATGTAACTTGCTATTTAGCACAAAAGAAATAGTGAATGCTGGATGAATTTTCTTGAAATTCGCTATTTGTTCAAAATGAATATGTAACAATGACCTTTAGATGAAAATTACAGAATCATGCACATTGGAAGGGGTCTCTGGCAACCATCTAGTCCGACTCTGTTGATCAAAGCAGTTTGTCTAGGTCCATGATTAGTCAGTGTTTCAATATCTCCAAGAGTGGAGTCTCTACAGCCTTTCTGGCTAGCCTGTTTCTGTGTTCAGCTACCCTCACAGTGCCATTCTTCTCTCTCTGGTGGCCAGTAATAGTACATGTAGAAATAGAATGTCATTGCATCAGGGGAAGTTCAGAGTGGACATTAGAAAAAGTTTCTTCATGAAAAGGGTACTTGTCACTGGAACAGACTCCCCAGTGAAGCGTTCATGGCAGCAGACCTATCAGAGTTCAAGGAGCATCTGGATAGCACTCTTAGTCATATGGATTAGGTGTAATTAGTCTTGTGAGAATCAGAAAGTTGGACTTGGAGACCCCTATGGGTCCCTTCCAACTTGAGATATTCTATGGTTTTATGACTTGTACACAGAGATAGTATGCCCCCAGAGCTTTGTTTACTCAAGATGAAACAGTCCCAGTTTTCTCAGCCTCTCGTCATAAAAGATGCTCCAGTCTCTTAGTCATCTTAAAGGCTGCACACTTGGTTTGCTCCAGTATGTCCGTGTTGTTAGGTTTTTATTACTGAGAAGCCTAGAACTTGACCTAGCACTGCAGATGTGTCTCACTAGGGAAGGGTAGAAGGAAAGGATCAGCTCCCTTGTCCTGCTGGTTATGATTTTCCTAATACAGCCCAGGATGCTGATTGCCTTCTTTGCCACAAGGCTGAATTGATGCCTTGTGTTCAACTTGTCTACCGGGACCCCCAGGCCGTTTTCTGCCAAGCTTCTTTCGAGCTGACCATCCCCAAACGTGTTTGGCTACCAGGGGTTATTCTTCAGGTGCAGGACTTGGTAATTCTTTTTGTGGTGAAGTTCCTGTCACCCCATTTCTCTAGCCTGTTGAGGTCCCTCTGAATAATAGCACATCTAAATGGTTTATCACCCACTCCTCCCAGTTTTGTATTATTTGTTGAGGGTGAATTCTGTCCCATTATCCAGCTCAGGAATTAATATGTTGAACAGTATCAGCCCCAGTATAGTCCCCTAGTGTACTCACCTCCAGCTGGCATCTGGTTGTGCACTCATCAGAAATACTTGAACCAGTTTGGCCAGTTTTTCAGTCTACCTCTCTATCTCTTTATCCAGTTCATAGCTCATTAGTTTGTCTGTGAAGAGTTAAATAGTATTTAACATTAAAAATCTTGTGAAATCCAAGATTCAGGGGACTGGAGCACCTCCTGTATGAATATAGGATGAGAGAGTTGGGGTTGTTCAGCTTGAGGAAGAGAAGGCGTGGGGACCTCATAGCAGCCTTCCGGTATCTGATGGGGGCCTATAAGGATGCTGGGGAGCGACTCTTCATTAAGGACTATAGTGACAGGACAAGGGGTAATGGGTTCAAACCTAAACAGGGGAAGTTTAGATTGGATATAAGGAATAAATTCTTTATTATAAGCTTGGTGAGGCACTGGAATGGGTTGCCCAAGGAAGTTGTGAATGCTCCATCACTGGCAGTGTTCAAGGCCGGGTTGGACAGAGCCTTGGGTGACATGGTTTAGTGGGAGGTGTCCCTGCCCCTGGCAAGGGGGTTGGAACTAGATGATCTTAAGGTCCTTTCCAACCCTAACTATTCTATGATTCTAAGATGAACAACATCTACTGCCCTTTTCTTGTCCACCAAGCTAGTAATTTCATTGTAGGAGGCTGTCAGGATGCTTAAGCATGATTTTTCCCTTCATAAGTCTATAGTTACTAATAATTTCCTCCTTCTTCATATGTTTGGAAACAGCTTTGGAGAGAACCTGCTCCATGACCTTCTGAGTTATCAAGGTGTCATGGGTTCAGCAGCAGCAGTCATTTTTCTCCTTTAAGTGGTAGCTGGTGCAGCACTGTGCATTTTCGACTTGGGATCGGTGCTGATAACACCAGTGTTTATAGTTATGGCTTAGAATGTTTAAGCTGGCAGAGGACTTACTGAGTTTTATGCTTTGCAAGGGAGGAGGGAAGCCTGGAAGAAGCCGGGCGGAAGCAGAGACAGGGCACCTGACCAAAACTGACCAAAGAGGTATTCCATACCATAGCATGTCATGTCCAGGATGTAGAGACGGAGGGCAGAGACCTGAAAAGATGGTGGTGCAGGGGAGGTGTGCACGGCGTGGCCGAGATTTGGTATGAGGTGATGGGGTGCACTGCGTAGTCGAGCTTGGTATCAGGTGATGGGGGGGCACTGCGTGGCATGG